>KN042444.1:0-15043 GCA_000739165.1 Podila verticillata NRRL 6337 | reverse complement strand
TTCAGGAATCAATGGAGTTGCCATGATGGGGCTCGGATTTTCAGGATTGGTCAAGGGAGAGCTTGGGCCAGATTGTTCAGATGAGTCGGACGAGTCGGACAGAATAGACACAGGATCGGGAGAGCGGAACAAATAAAACGCAGGAGTTTTTGTCGAAGCCAGGTTGGTAGTGGGTCGGTCACTTGACCTTTGCTACCATGTAATAAACTTGGGATAAGTTTATTCAAAGTCGGGTCAGAGGAAGAGTATTTTCAAGGTCAGGGTCAGGGCAAGTATAAGAGTTTGTGGAAAAGGAGATATTGTATTGAAGACTGAGGAGATATGACTATGAACTGTTAACTATATATATATATATATGTGAGGACCATGGATTAGTCATCAGCGAAGGTTCTAGCACATTAATGCAAGTCCTTGGCCGTCACTAGCGTCGTCGCTAGCGTCGTTGCATGAACTTCTAGAAAGATCGAGAGTACTAGTAAAATCAACTATCGGGAGGTCACGTGACCTAAATTTTCCCAATAGCGTGAGTGAGAGCGTCAGAGATGACCATCTCTATGACAGTAGGGTTGTGGATGCAATCACAATCCACCTCAGTCATCTTCCAGATGAGGGAGACTTTTACTATGGCCGACATGGTGACTACTCCCTCAGCCTACAAGTAGTTTGTGCTGCCAACCATTGGATCACTTTCACTTTCACAGGATATTCAGATTTCATCGCGGTTTTAGGTTCTTAGGATTTTTACCTGATACTTTTTTAAATCTATTTTTTTCTGTTTCTTCAAAGCTCGCCGTCATGATAACACTGTCTACACAGCCAGTGATGTTTGGTAGTATTTAGACAAGTACTTGATAACCGGAGAGAATCTCATTGCTGATTCAACATATCTTATCTTCAATATATGTGTCCATGATATCAAGCGAGCCGGACTCACCTAGGATGAAAAAGATATTAACTGGTTTTGTGGTTCATGTCCGCACGTGCAATGAACACGCAGTTGGGATGCTAAAGGGATTCTAGGCATCTCTCAATTCCCTTCCAATCCATATCCAAAAGGGCCACAAGAACGGAGGAAGATCTTTTGCGAGCTGTGGATTGGATTCATGCCTGTATTATTATTCACGATTGTTCAATTGAAGAACATGATTTAGCTGAAATGTCCGATCTGTGGTGCACGTGGCATATTGGAAACCAATTAAACCAATTACCTGAAGCTCCCCAATATAATTATGGCTGTGAGGAGCACAGTGTTGGAGGACAATTCCATTGTTGTATCACGGAAAGTGTTCTTCGTGTCGGCCATCGGCCCACAGGCGCTGTCATTTATGAACAGCCACATCAACAAAGGCGAATGTTTTTACAAATCTGTTTATTTTTATTACGATTTGCGTGTTTAGTTGCGAGTCGAAGGGAATGATGTAATAAAGTGGTTAGTGCTTGGGTATTTGCTGTAGGTATAGATGTTGGTGTGGTTGTGAGAAACGAAGATGATAAAAGAAATCTTACGTTGGTTATCCGAATCCAGCAGCCTTTCCAGTCCCTCCCTCGCCACCCTCTTCTAGTATTAGCTCCAAAAAGATAGATAGAGAACAGAGAATAGCTCGTCGAAATGTTATATTTATTTAGTTCTGAAAGCTCGAGATTTAGTAAAAGAAAGGTAGCACAAGAAAGGCTGCCGGATTCGGATAATCAACGTAAGACTTCTTTTATTGTCTCGTTTCTCACAATGAGGAGACTACTTGTGATTGGCTTTCAAATCATTATTTCCTTCTAATCAGAAACCACATTGTCAAGGTTGTGCCCTTGCAACCCCCTCCCCCCTCGCCTTTTCTTTGATCATGCACTGTGCTTGCTTTATCCCTTCTTTGCTACCCATGCCCAGGCACGTTCCCGTGCCCCTTTTCTCAGTTCACGCACTGTGCATACCGTCTTTTCTTTTCACCGCCCACGCCATTGCACGTTCCCATAATGTAACCCGCTCGCGAAGGACGAAAGTATTCCGGCTACTTAATGAATATCTGCTCAGTTGGGCAAAGTTCATTTTACAGTTCTGACTACTTCTCCGCAGAAATCCTGCTCCGAAGGAAAGAGAGGAATTTGTGACAGGGATCAGTGTTGGAATAATAGGTCAATTTTTACATTCCGGCGGAATAGCAAGCGTACACCTGTGAAAGAGGCAAAGACCACTTGCAAAGGAGCACAACCCTGTACGGAAAGCAGTGTGGACTTTTACAGGAACTTAGAGAGTGAATGGAGCGAGCGCTTTTGTACCTGTGTTGTTACACAAAAAAAATCATGCATCCATTCTCCAGAAACAACTCTCCACTGCAATGTGGTTTCCTCGTGCGCACGCTTCCTCGGTCAGTGAAAAGTTTTGGGCCAATATTCAGGATTATGGGTCGAAGAAGGAACTCTTTATTAACTGGGACAAACACAAAATATATGTGTCTGTCCCTCCATTGAACGCCACCAATATATCGCAGTCAGTACCAATAGACAATTTTGCATTCTTCCACCATCAGCACTTTCTCTTACACACTTCCTTTTTTCCTGCGCAATGCACACATTCATTCTTCCCGCTACCAGCGCATCTCCATGTTCTCACCCCCCTTTTCTTTCTTTCATATGCTATGCCTACAATTTTTTCTACTACCCAGACCTTTACATGCTCCCACCCCTTTTTTTCTCCTTTTCATGCGCTGTGCATGCATTATTTCCCTTTTGCTACCCAATCCCCTGTTCCTCTTTCAGGCATTTTCTTGGTAAATGTTTCTCATCCACCATGAACATCGTCCCATGATCCTCGCGTTCAGATTTTTTTCACACCGGATATTTTTTTTCTCGCGGCATGCTATTTACCACTTTTCACAGAAGCCGTTTTAGTCTTATTGGCATACGCTTCAGCCAATGTACTGCCTATTTCATCTTTTTCATATTCATCCTTACAAGCGTTTCACTGTCCACAACCGTTGCATACAATATTCATGAAAATCCACAAGGTCCGAACTGCGGACATCCTCTGTTTACTGAGAAGTAACTTATGATAACTGAAGCAGTGAAAATAGGATCTACCACCCGATGATAAAGCCATCGCGCTATTCAAATGACAATGAGTGGTGTCATGAACTATGGGAAAATTGTGAGCGCTCTATGACACGAGGAGAATAAAGAAAGTGGAGGTTTGAGTACAATGGACAATGTGGTTTTCAACACATTATCTTAACGGAAGTTCCGATTAATGCATTCGTTGTCCCTAGCTGTTCGTCAAACATCGTCATCGCATGAATAGAGTGGGCGGGTCCCCTTTTTTTCCTCACCAGTCTAAAGATGATGCGACATGCCTGCATTCATTGTCGTAGGCTCCCTTGTCTTTGTTCTCTTAGACTCGAAGTTTTTATTGCCTTTTTTTGCATGGGTAAATCCCCTCTCACTATGCGCCTTACAACCTCAAACAACTCCCTTTCCAGTGTGCTGCTGTTTGTCATCTATGTTCTTGATAGATGTCGGCCACTGAATCGGTCAACCGATATTTTATTGCTAGACTTCAAGATTGTATAAAAGTGAGGTCCTTTTCAGATTTTTCACAGCACTCCTTTCGACAGCAAACTCCACTCGCAAACAGGTAAGAGGTTCTTTATGTTGTGTGCCTTGTGCTCTGATAATCATTTACTATTTTACCATCACTGTTATCCTCCTTGAGTTTAATGGAATGATGACACCTTGTGCTTCAGCTTTACTCGCTTGCCATCTCCTTAACATTAATATCATCCACTTCAACCTCTTAGATTCGTCATCACAGCGTTGCACAAGTAGTCTTCCACCTTTGAAAATAATCCCAGCTGGTACACCAACCTCTTACCTGCGCCGTCCCATATTCCCGTTCTGACACCATGCTCAAGAATTTTCTGTTGGCCTCAATGGTGTTGTGTGAAGCTACATTCGCACTTTACGCCAATTGCAGGACCATGGGGTGCGCTGTTCCGATTCCGGCGACCTTTAGTTGCTGTGACCAAGCGAAGGGCTCTATGAGTCGGTATTCCTCCTGTATCGTGACCCCAGCTCAATCCCTCGATTATCAATCTTGCTGTGCCTCGAATAATCTTGCAATGTTTATTACTCAGAACGAAGACTCTACCTATTCTCGACCACAGTGGGTTTGGTAACAAAAATAAACTGGCCTGTGGCAGCCAAGCGTTCATAGCGACGTTATGTCAGAGAGAAGTACATCTCTCTCTTGTTTTCGTCGGAAGAGGAATAATTTTGATCATGTGACATGTGGCTCACTTTTCTTCAATAGGCGGCGAGTGCAAGTCTTTCGACTTAGCCTCGATACTGTTAGCAGTCAGCCAACAGTCATGTGATAGGCATGCGGCGGGGTGTCCTTAGTGTGTCGGGGCGCACTATTTCCATAGGAATAGTGCCCTCTTTTTTAGGGCACTGTGGTTTTTACTGTCAGTCTCGTTTACTGTCAGTCGCTAAAGTTTGGAGAATGGCAAACTATATTTCTATAACTACGGATACCTTATCGTCGCGAAATTAAGGACAATCGAGGTTCTTGGGAACCCGATTAGCTCCGGAACGAAGGAGAAAGGCTTGGAGGCGAAGAGAGGAGGTCCCTTTTGGCTGTCTTCCTTTTTTCCCTCTGCCCTCGACTGTGCACAGAAATATCTTCTAAACGTTGCCCATTTCTTTTTCTCAACTCTTTCAACTACAGTCAGGGGGGGGGGGCACTTTCTTCGAGGTAAAGATTGCTTGGACCTCCATGAAAAGAGTTGTTCAAGTGTTGTTCAGTGAATAAACCTGAACCCTTTCAAGATCGTATCACTTCTTTTTGTTTGATCTACCCTTCTATTTTTCATTATCAATTATCAGTTTTTCTCTTTGTCTATGCTCTTCTCTCACTTCCTTTTGACTTAAGCCTCTTTTTTATCTACGATGCACCTTTAATTTGACGTCTTTTCTACGTCATGGAAAAAATATACTATGCATACATCGCTTGAGTTGCACTGTTAAGAGAAAACCTAACTTGCAACATTAGACCTCCCAGTATCTTATAAATTATTGTCGGTGGACTGTCCCGCAGGAATTGCCTACCGCATATTTTTTTCCGCAGGAATTGCCTGCAGCATATTTTGTCCGCAGGAATTGCATGCAGCATATTTTGTCCGCAGGAATTGCATGCAGCATATTTTGTCCGCAGGAATTGCATGCAGCATATTTTGTCCGCAGGAATTGCATGCAGCATATTTTTTCGGACAGAGGGTACAAAAATGTCGCTTTGGTCTCAACTCAGTGTAGCAGAGAGGGAAGGTGCAGGAAAAAGCTTCAGTCAAATACGAGTCGAGTTGCATCAAGCTGAATGAGTTGCCTGAGATACACCAAGTTACACCAAGTTGCCTTGGAGTTGTTTCGAGTTAAATCGAGTTGTATCGAGTTAAATCAAGTTGAATCGAGTTGAGTCGGGCTAAATCGAGTTGAGTCGAGTTGAGTATGGGTCAAGTTGAGTCGAGTCGAGTTCATGAAGAGTCAAGTTGCATTTTGAGTTGAGTCGAATCGAGTCACCTACTTTATTTGACAACACGCGAGTAAAAAGTTCGAGTCGAGTTGAGTTTAGATCCCAACTTGAATCGACTCGACTCGACAGTTTAGAATCACTACTTTGAAGGAATAACGGAAACAATAGCGGTTTGTTTGTTTATGTCCTTTGAGATCACTTGTGACATCAAACTCATAGCCATCGTCGCTCAGCTCATTGAGAGGGACATCTGCTAGGTGTTTGTTAACGTTAGGCTGAGGAATTGCATGCTGGAATGTCAGCTTGATCAGGGGATTATAGAGCTCTTCATCAATGATACGCACTTGAGCAAGAATTTTTTCTCCAAAGTACTCGGCTCCCTCCTCTGGCGAGACGGATTCAATGAGTCCATGGGCTTGAAGAGGCAACTGTCCAGCTTGCGAGAGTCACAAAGATGATGGTAATGACAGGAGAAAAACGCATCTGTTGCAAAATCTCTTTTTTTTTTTTTTTTTCTTTTTTTTTTTTGAGTGCAAAAGACTTTATTTGAGGGTCTGTCTATTAGCATTGCAAAGCACGATCAGTCAGAGTTCTGTCCTCGAGTCTTGACCTTTGGACGGCTAATGGCTCTGCTTAAACAGCATGAAACCGTGGATCGAAAAAAAAGTGCCACTAGTAGCACCAGCCTTGCTCGGAGCAAGTTCCGCTGCAACACTGCCAATCTTGGCTACATCGCATCCCGGGGTCCTCGCAATTATTCTTAAGACGCTGAGGACCGTTGCTACCATGGGAGCACAGCTCCTCTTCTTCGCAGACAAAGAAGTTTGGAGGTCTGAATCCCAATTCCAGACACTCCTCGATATCATAGCGGGCAGCTCCATTGGGGCAGTCTTGGGGACGGGACTTGCACACAACGTTCGCGTAGGCAATGGATGCAAACAACCCCAAAAGCGTGATTGAGATAGACTTCATATTGAGCTTGAAAGTGTGGTGGTGGGAAGATTGAGAGTGTAGTATTGTGATTGCTGTTACTAGTTCAGGATCTTGAGGTAGGATCAGATGTGTGTTGGTGAAGGATGCTGGGTAGATGCGACATCTTTATATATGTGAAGAGTGAGACGATGAGGAATGCCAAAATAGATCAAAGGGATGCAGAGGAAAAAAGGAGGCCAAAGAAAGGACGGACAGAAATATCAAGGGCATGCTGAGAAAAGAGAATAGGATGCTAGACAAAGAGGTGAAAATGCTTGGAAAAAGACGGCAAATGCAGAATTCTCACCCCTTTTCCTTTTTCGTTCATGTGCTGTGCAAACATTTTTTTCCCGCACCCATGCCCTTGCACGTTCCTATGACTCTTTCTTTTTCTTTGCATTAAACATATATCGCTACCCACGCCCTTGCACGTTCCCATGCCCCTTTCTTTTTCATGCGCTGTGCATACCTTTTCTTCCACTACCTTACATCCTGTATCTAGAGGGTCTCATACACCTTTCCATGCCCCTTTTTTCTTTTTCATGCAATGTACATACCTTCTTTTCTTCCTGTACTCTTTCTTGTGCCCCTTTCTTTCTTTTCATGCGCTGTGCATACATTTTTATTTCCCACCACCATCTACGCCCCTGTATGTTCCCACACCCTTTTTATCTGTTCATTCACAAACACACCCCTTTTTTTTTTTTTTTTTTTTTTTGGCATCTCGGTGAGAAAGGAAATCAGGATTAGTATGATCATATACGCAACCTATTAAGGACAACACCAAGGGATGACTGGCTTGTCGCAGCCAAGCGTTCATAGTGACGTTGCTTTTTGATCCTTTGATGTCGGCTCTTTCTCTAGTCCTTGCAGGAGAATTCAAGGGCGCGTTGTTAATGCTTTGTTAACTCGCCAAAGTTTATTTTGTTCTTTCAGGATGCATAGATTTTCAAATATGACTAGTGAGTGCCTGCACCAAGTGCAGGTGATCGAATTTCAAGTCCATTGTCAGGCATAGGCTTTCTTATCGGATAGGCGGATCGGATTGACTTATATCCGAATCCGATCCGAAAAATATCATGCCTATCCGAATCCGATCCGCATCCGACCTTTCGGATATGGATAGTATCCGACTCAAGATTAAGTCGGATTACTTGCGGATTACTTACGGATCATATTGCGGATCGGATGGCGGATTGGCTTGCGGATGACTTGCGGATCATATTGTGGATCGGATGGCGGATTGGCTTGCGGATGACTTGCGGATCATATTGTGGATCGGATGGCGGATTGGCTTGCGGATGACTTGCGGATCATATTGCGGATCGGATGGCGGATTGGCTTGCGGATGACTTGCGGATCATATTGCGGATCAGATGGCGGATTGGCTTGCGGATGACTTGCGGATCATATTGCGGATCAGATGGCGGATTGGCTTGCGGATGACTTGCGGATCATATTGCGGATCGGATTGCGGATTGGCTTGCGGATGACTTGCGGATCATATTGCGGATCAGATTGCAGATCGGATTGCGGATCGGATTGTTTGCAGATTGTATTATCTGAGATTAGCGCTTCTAACTGGCTCAATTCGAATTCAATTCGAAGAAAGTGGCCTCAAGGCCGAATCAAATTCAAATAGATATGAGGATCCGAATCTGATTCGAATGATTGAACCATTCAAAACTATTTGAACCATTCGAATCAATCGAGCCATTCCAACTATTCGAACCATTCGATTCAATTGAGCTATTTGAACCATTCAAATCAATAGAGTCAATCTAATCATGTGAATCAATCCAAAAAAAAAAATTGATTGTTAACAACGCGTTTTTTTATCTCTACGCTAGCAGTGAATACTGCTCCGATCGCATTCAGACTTTCAGGGTGTGTAGCAATGTCCATTTACAACATTTGTTCCAAGTTTGAGGATGATTGATTGTGGTACCATGGAGATATCGCGTTAGCGGTGATGCAGTATCTCTAATTTGAAAATGAATACTCACACCGATTTTGGGATAGTGTTTCACCGCTGGCACGATATCTCGACGGTACGACAATCAATCAACCTCAAACTTAGAAGAAATGTTTTCAATAGACGTAGCTATACACGCCAAAAGTTTGAACACGATCGACTAGGTATTCATTACTAGCGTAGCATTAAAACAACATGCTAGTGATCGAAGAATAGAAGAAGTTTTGCATCCTTCGACTATGAGATATCAATCGAATGGTTATCAGATCAGATTGCTTACAGATCAAATACGTGATGGATCGAATACTTAATGGATGACATGGTTAATAGATCAGATGGTTCCCAGATCGGATGATTGTCAGATTCAAAAAGCTATTGGATTATGACAAGATCCATGTGTTACTGATAGGTACGATCAGATCATATTTCGGACATAGGCCCATTACTCCGTTTCTTGTGTAATGTATACAATGTATATCTACTAGAGGGTGCCTGCATCTTTACTTGCGGAGAGAGAAAACGATTAGTTAAGCATGACACCAAGGATTAGTCGAACATGATGCATAGAAAAGTGCCAGAGAGAGAGAAGTGATCTCTGCCATCATCCTAAAACAAAATAGACAGCCACAACAGAGCCCGAGGCGTGGACGAAAGGTTAGTTTAACATGATGCCCAACTGAGTTGTAAATGACACTGCGGATTAGTGCAACATGATGCTTCGAGCAGCGCCAGAGAGTGAGCGAATGTCAGTACCATGGAACTAAAAAAAAAACATGCAAAATAGAGCGCAAGAGAGAGAGCAATGGTCAGTATAATTGGCCTAAAAAAATAGCTAGCTAGAATAGTCTGAAGGGCTAACGAAGGCTTAGTGTAACATGAGGCCCGGATGAGTTGTGAATGACACCGAAGATTAGTTGAATATGATGCTTAGAGCAGTGAGAGGTAGAGCGAAGGTCATTACGATGGAGCTAAAAAAAACCTGCTAAATAGAGTGCAAGAGGGAAAGCAATGGCCAGGCCGATCGGCCTAAAAAAATTACCATGAAACTAAAAAAAAAAAAAAATGCAAGATAGAGTGCAAGAGGGAGAGTAGTGGTCTGTGCGATCGGCCTAAAAAAATTATCATGGAACTAAAAAAAAATAACATGCAAATTAGAGCGCAAGAGGGAGAGTAACGGTGAGGGTGATTGGCTTAAAAAATAGCCAGCCACCCTAGTCTGAGGGGGCAACGAAAGTTTACTTTAACATGTTGCCCGGATGAGTTGTAAATGACACCGAGGATTAGTTGAATATGTTGCTAAGAGCAGCGCTGGAGGGAGAGCGAAGGTCAGTATGACGGAACTAAAAAAAAAATTAACATGCAAAATAGGGTGCAAGAGGGAGGGCAATGGTCCGTGCAATGGAACTAACAAAATTTAGCATCTAAAGTGGAGCGCCAGAGAGTGAGCAACGGTCAGTGCGATCGGCTTAAAATAATAGCCAACTACAATAGAGTCCGAGAGGCCACCGAAGGCTTAGTTTAACATGAGGCCCAGAGGAGTTGTAAATGACACCGAAGATTAGTGCAATATGATGCTTAGAGCAGCGCCGGAGGGAGAGCGAAGTTCATTACCATGGAACTAAAAAAAAAAAAAAAAAAAAAAAAAAATAGAGCACCAAAGGGTGAGCGAATGTCAGTACGATGTAAGTAAGTAAAACAATAACATGCAAAAATAGAGCGCCAGAGGAGGAGCGAAGGTCAGTGTGATCGGCCTAAAAAAAATAGCGAGATACAATAGTCCGAGGGGGCAACGAAAGGTTAGTTAAACATGTTGCCCAGATGAGTTGTAAATGACACTGAGGATTAGTGCAACATGATGCTTCGAGCAGTGCCAGAGGGTGAGCGAAGGTTAGTACCATGGAACTACAAAAAAAGAATGCAAGATAGAGTGCAAGAGGGAGAGCAGTGGTCAGTGCGATCGGCCTAAAAAAATAGTCAGCTAGATTAGTCCGAGAGGGAGCAACGAAGGATTAGTTTAACGTAAGATCCAGATGAGTTGCAAATGACACCGAGGATTAGTTAAACATGATGATGAGAAGAGCGCCAGAGGCAGAGCAGTGGTCCGTGCGATCGCCCTAAAAAAATTAGCATTCCACAGTGAAGCTCGAGGGCAAGATGAAAGGTAAGTTGGTCATGATGCCACGATTATCTAAATATGATACCGAAATTAGTTGAATATGAGGCTTAGAGCAGCGCCGGAGGCTGAGCAAAGGTCAGTACCACAGAACTAAAAAAAAAAAAAAAAAAAAAAAAAAAAAAAACACCATGCAAAATAGAGTGCAAGAAGGAGAGGAATGGTCTGTGCAATGGATCTAAAATAAATTAGTATCTAAAGTGGAGTGCCAGAGAGAGACCAACGGTCAGTGCATCGAACTAAAAAAGATAGCATTCCGTAGTACAGGCGAAGGGCGAGATGAGAGGTTTGTTGGATAGCAAAGAGGGCAGACAGGTTAGAGAGGGCGAAGAGTGCAAAAGAGGGCAGAAATTCGATTCAAATTTATTCAATTAGGAATGCTATCTGAGATCACAGATGGGACTCTGGATCTAATTATCAGTCAGATTGCTTGTAGAATATAAAGCCCTGGTGTAAGAACAGTGAAAAAGACTAGGCACAGAGCAGGGACAAGGACAAGAGGTGTGCAAAGGTAACATAGTAAAATAATAAAGGATGGTATATTTGACGATGATCCAAGACAGGGAAACACACTCTCAATTATATGTCTAAACTAATTAAGGTTCGGTGGCAACAGAGGGTGGTTTGGTGGGGGTGCAGCTCAATGCTTGACCTTGGCAGGCAATGGTGGGTGATGCCAGGGGTCGTCCATACTCGCTTGATATGTGGTGTCGATGCTTGACTGTAATGGACGTCAACAAGTGTTGTCCGCACTCGCTTGATGTGCAACGTCAATTCTTGAGTATAGCGGACGCCAGCAAGGGTCGTCCGCACTCACTTGATGTGCAGTGTCGATGCTTGACTATAGTGGACGTCAGTGAGGGTCGTCCGCTCTCGCTTGATGTGCGACGTCAATGCTTGACTATAGCGGACGTCGGCAAAGGTCGTCCGCACTCAATTGATGTACAGCATCAATGCCTGATCATAGCAGACGTCAGTGAGAGTCGTCCTTACTCGCTTGACATGCTTCTTGTCCTGTTACATCTGGATTGTAGACCAAATTGTGGCTCGGATTACATGGCCAAAAGTATATTGAGGATATATTGAATATTCACCTGTATTTTGTATACTTTGTTCAATTGAAATATCTGTACCAAGCTTCTAAAAGAATCAACTCTCTGACCTTTGTTGGTCCTAACCGATTCTGTGTATGTGGTAGCAGGAGACGTGCTTGTGAGAAACATCTCTCGGATGGGGTAGATGTAGCAGGGATGGCAAGGTAGTCCTTTGCCATCTGGACCAGCTTGGGATAACGACCTTCCTGTTCCCGCCACCATGTAAGCTCACTGTCAACTGTTGGCTCATCATCCTTGGCATATCTGTCAAGATCGCTCCCTAATGGTCTTGCCTGGGGTTTGAGCCATGGCCGATCAAGTGTTCCAGTAATATTGTTGACAATAGGCAGCTCCTGAGCCAGATTACTGATATCATACTCCTTCCAAACTTCCCGTACCATCTTGATAGCCTGATCTGCATAATGCTCCCAACCAGCATGTGCCCACCAATCAAGCTTGTAATCTGGATGCATGGCAGTTGCCACAGAGTAAATTGGTGTCAAGTCAGTGCTGGAGTAATACTTTCGTAATTTCGAATGTGCTGCTTTTGCTGCCTTGCATATGTCTGGAAAGTGTCGATTGTTGTCTGGTGATTGGACATATTGTTCAATTATGACCATCATGTGGTTGTAGGCTCCTGTGACATGGGCAATGGTGCATTGAGAGCAGCTTGCTGAAAGTTGTCGAGTTAAATCAGCCATAGGTTCCAGTAACTTGACCAGGTTCTTGAGGTAATCCCAGTCTTTTGTTGTCAACATGTGTGCTGCAAGGTCGTCATCAACATTGCACACTCCAACATATGCATCCTGTAAGTGAAGGGCCCTGGTAAGCATCTGGTGTGTTGATGACCACCTGGTCCGGACATCAAGGATCAATGTAAGACCTTTGGCACCTGGTGAGAGCTTCTCCTTGAACCAGTGCAGGCGTTGAGGTGAGGACCTGAGTATACAAAAATAGATCGTACCATAATTGTTGGTATTAAAAATACAACATGAACATCACAAACATGCCCTAAGATATCATCGGCGTTAACCATGCGATTAAGAAATCTTCTCCCGATTAATTTGCACCATCGCCCTGCAGGAATTGTGCACCGCTCTGACATAGGAATATTCGCACCACCTTGACACCGGAAACATTTGCACCATCTCGCTGCAGTAATATTTGCACCACCCTGACACAGGAATATTCGCACCATCTCAACACAGGAATATATGCACCGCCTTGACACAGGAATATATTAGCACCGCGGCGCTGCAGGCATAATTTGCACCGCCTCGGCTTCACCAACCTCGCCTCTTCCCTCTCGTCTTTCTCTTGATTCATGACAATAAAGATAACAATCAATATTTTCAAGCCTTTCCTTAATTGCATACCTTATCTTGGTGACACCTGTACGTAGCGATTCTGATCGTTAGCCGATGTACAAAAGCCGATCTGATACGATCCGATATTTTCGTATACGTATGGACTGCTCATATGAACCGAAAGGCTTTCGTATAGTCAACCATACGATACGAAAGTTATACGATACGAAAGCTATACGATACGAGGTTTATACGATACGAAAGTTATACGATACGAAATTTATATGATCCAAAGTTCATATCTGAGATTCATACGATGTGATACGAACCGAATGCAATACGAAAGGCATACGATGGCATACGACCCGAAGACGATACGAAATATATACGAAAACCATATGAAAATCATACGACCTGAAGACAATACGAAATTATACGATGGCATACGATCATATACGAGCCGATGATGATACGAAATGCATACGAAAACCATACGAAAATTATACGACCCAAAGACGATAAGAAATGATATGATGGCATACAATCATATACAAGCCGAAGACGATACGAAATTATGCAATGGCATACAATCATATACAATCCAAAGACGATACGAAATGTATACGAAAACCATGCGAAAATCATACAAACCAAAGATGATACGAAATATACAGTAAATGAGTAACCATCCTCACTTTAACACTTGGAGCCCTCTGACCCCTTTTCATCTAACCCTGTATGAGAAGCTAGCCTTGCTTCTTACATAGAGCTGCGGATTGACAAGCAGATAACGAGCTGCCATATTGTTAGCGAGTTACTTGCTGTTGTTTAAACAACGCAGCAGTGTGCCATAGCTGACCCAAAAACTCAGTTCGAGATCAAGGGATATATGACCATGGACATCCATCAAGCCTCGAATGAGACTCGAATACACAACTAGGACGTACATATTTGGTTAAAACAACCACTATGGTGCGCCCCCGACATCAGTTATTAGTACCAGGAAGAATTGAACTGATAAATACACCACTCAGAAATCGCCAACCTGTCGTTATTTATGTAATTTAACTTCGGTAGTGTACTTTTGTGCACTAACACTCGGGTCTCGGGCACAGCAAGATGGTGTGATACGACAATCCATGACACTGGAGCCAGCATGGGTGCTCTCTTAGATAGATCTGCTATCTAACATACTATAAATTCAATCTAACACACTATAAATTCAAGGGTAGGTAAATCGTAAGTCAAATGATCGCTGAAGGCGGCTCAGCAAAAAAAGCAAAGTAATAAAAAAAGAATGATGTGCTCTCCTCTTTCGAACTCTCTCTCTCTCCTCCAATCTCCATGCTTTCTTCCTTTCCGTCCTTGAGTCCGAAGAAGTGACGAAGTATGTTCAACAAGGTGGCAATTGGCCACCCCATCATTTCCCCAGACACGCCAGGCAAAAACGAAGAAAATGCGAAGGATTTAAAGCAAAACTTTATCTGAATGGCTCAAGGAATAATTGCAGGAGTTACTTTTTGCCGACGCGATTTTGGCCATCGAGTTGCGAGAACAGGAGGAGCATGTGAACAAAGTCGAGGAACAAAAGACAAGAGTAGGATACAGCCAAACCATCCAAATTCATCGCCTCACCAACATGAATTTCGCCCTAGCATCCATACCAAGGTAGCCATATAAGCCCTTTAAAACGCGCACTAAATGGTAGAAACATGCTCTGCCGACTACGGCTTATGTGAGATGGAGGTGAGGCCGAAATTTATGTTGGTGGGTCGTTGACCTTGGCTGCATTGGCAATATAATCCCGGAGGAGGACGTGCGGAATGAACTGCAAATTGATATGGAGCTGGAGGACCAGGAGAACGAGTTGTAGATTACATACAATGAGGCGACCGAACTCTAATACGAATAAAACCGCGCCGCACTTTGTTCTTTGTGTCTTCTCCTTCTCTCGATTACCCCCCCCCCCCCCTAAAAAAGAAATAAAAAGAAAAGCCTTCCCATGAA
>KN042443.1:0-15590 GCA_000739165.1 Podila verticillata NRRL 6337 | reverse complement strand
CTAGCGTGCTCGAAAGAATCACAAACCACAACAAATCACGCCGATGAATTAATGATCGAAGGGAGAGTTGACAGGATGACACTTCAATGTCGATGCTAAAAGATAGACAAAGGTCAAGTACTGACCCTTACCTATGGGTTGGCATCATGTCTGTTACAAGATGTCGTCTTTTTTTTTCGTGGGTTCGCCACTATCTCCTATATTTCTAATCAAATCGAATCCTCTCCAATCCAAATCCCAATCCTCATTCAAATCCATGTCGGTCAGCTAGCATTGAGAGTACTTCTAAAAATTCCTGGTATTCCTGGGAACATGATGTTCAGGAGTCTTTTTTTTACTGCGGAGACCATGGAGCCGTATCTTTGATCTTCGAGATCTCGCTGTCCGATCCTTGTCATAAGAATGAAAGAGTACCTCTTGCTGCGCAGCATTGTCCAGAAAAAAATATTATAAATGGGGCATCCTTTCCCGCACCGACAAATTCGGATTTTCACAAGATACAGATTGAAAGATATCTTGACCATGCTCAGTCCACATCTTTGAGCTCATTGCGCCGTAGAACTTTGACACCTTTTTTTTTTACCAGTTCTTGCTTTGGTGCTCACGGAGTAGACGAAAGAAAGAGAGGAAAAAAATAGAAGGCTACGAGCCACCGTTTAACTGGCATCCGTGATATGTTTGACTCGTGGGTTCGTGGGTTCGTGGGTTCATGGGTCGGAAAGAAAGAAGGGAGAGAACGAAACGAAAAAAGGAACGAGAGAGGAAGTGGGCTAGGGCAAACACGTCCCGGGGTGGGCGGGGGGCGAGAGGCGGGGGCGAGCAATTTTTTTAGTTCTACATTCTTCATCATCTCCTGCACGTACTCCCCATGGATACACCAAACATCAAACCAATTTGCTCGGCGGACCTTTCCTCTTTGTGTGTCCGACAGTGTTTGATGGCATGCACGCATGCATGCTAGTGCAAATAGTGCAACCTTGGCATGCACAGCGATGCCGTCCTTGGCTCCGCATCCCCTATTTCGCCTTCCGCTGGGTCGCCCATGCCCACTTCCTCTCTCTCCCCCCACTTTTACTTTCTTATTTTCTTTCTTGATGCATGGTGTTGTCCCTCGTCCTCGTCCTCGGCCCCCTATTCCGCTCATGGCTGCTTTTCCCGACACCCACCGTGCAGCGTGCTAGTCGCTGTATGGTGTTTCCATTTTCTTTTTGTAACTCGAGAGCCACCTCGCCTGGCGGTGAGAAATAAACTCCTCATTATCATTGTCTTTGAAGGTGAGAGAGGTTTTACTCAAACACGATGTGCCTGCTGCACGTGTGATGGAAATCGGTTGTTGTTGTGGATCACTAAAAAAAGGTGAACAATACGGTGAGCCAAGGCCATTCGCTAGATTCAAGCTGTGATTGACGCCTGTCTGCGACGTAAGCCATACTGAACCTATACTCTCATGCGTTCTTTTTACCACTCAAGGGTCAGTTGACAATAGACTACACAGGATGTGCAAGAAAAGACATCGAATTGCGAAAAAGAAAAAGAGTGGGGTGGTTTTATGCATAATTTACAGTGCTGGAGTGAGAGTTTCGAAGAAGTAGAGGTCAGTTGCCTTACTCGTCTCTATCTCTATCTTAGTTCTTCTCCTCCTCAATCACTGTGGGGGAAATGGAACTCGACGAGGACAAAGAGGACGTAGCCTGACCCTTTGCCTCGATAATCTCGCTCGAACCTAGCGCCTCAACATCGAAAAGGTTCTCAGACTTCTTGGGTGCCTCATCTGAGAACTCGGCTGGGTCTTGGTTGGAGGCAAGGATCAAGGCCAAAAGGAGACCAACACCGCCAATGACACCATAGGTGTAGAAGGCTGCGCTGTATCCGTCCATCAAGGCTTCACCCTCTGCACCAGCAGGTGTCTTTGACTGAGACATGATGGTAGAAATGGCGAGGCCAAGTGGACCGCCCAGCTGCATGGCAACGTTGAAAACAGCACCAACCACACCCTGGTCCTCATCTTTGGCATCGGCGACGGCGTTGACTTGACAGCACATCCAGGTGGGGGAGAGACCCAGACAGTTGATGATAAACGCGGGGAAGGCGAGCTGCCAGTAGGTGGAGGTGGGGACAATTTGAGCAAAGATAACTGAGGAGGCAATAATGAATACCCAGCCAATGCCCATGATGAACTTGGTGCGGATGTACTTGAACAACCTTGTGACAGTGTAGAGACCAATAACAAGACCGACGCCGTGGACAATGTAGGTCAAAGCAGTGTTGATGGGAGTGTAGTGAAGGACGTTCTGGGAGGTGAGAGAGGTGTAAAAGATCATAGTGTTGTAGGTGGCGGTGACGCAGATGATGACAACGACCGAGGAAGCGAAACGACGGGACTTCCAGATGCGGAAGGGCATGATGGGGTACTCGACTCGGAGCTCCCACCAGACAAAGGTAGCGAGGACGACAAGGCCGATCACGAAGGGAGTCAGGGTCTTGGCCGAACTCCAACCGGCAGTGTTGGATTCGCTCAAGTAGAAGACAACAGCAACAACGCCCAGCATGAACAAGAGGACACCGAAATAGTCGATGCGGCGGTCGGCAGAAGCGGGGTTGTCGTTGACCTTGGAGATAATAAAGAAGCCAGCAATGGACAGTGAAGCGGAGATTATGGCGGTCACAAAGAAGATCCAGTACCAACCAATGGTGGCGTCAAAGACACCGCCTAGGAGCACACCGATTGTTTGTCTGTTTCAGGAGCGTAAATCCAGGGAAGCCGGCGTTAGTCATGATCATTATATCTTGTTTATGTCGTCATTTTTGAACTGGCATTATAGACTCAATGCTTACCCTATACAAGCGGCACCACCAAACATTGAGAGAGCAAAAGTACGCTCAGGGCCGAGCGGATACGTCGTGGTGAGCAGAGCCAATGCAGATGGGATGGTGAAGCCGGCACCAGCACCTTGAATGGCACGGGCGACAGACATGAAGATGGGGTTTCTTGCGAAACCGCAGACTAAGGACCAGACGGCGAACCAACTCGTCCCCATCAAGAAGATGCGGCGATGGCCAAACAAATCGCCCTACACAGGTCAGTTAGAAAGTGCAGTTGGAAAGATGAAAGAAGAGGTGTGAGTTACCTGTGAGTTTTAAAGATTTGTGCGCCATTCAGAGTTAAACTTTTTTTTGGAAGAAATACAAAATCGCGCGTCGCTTCACATACCATTCGACCACCAACCAGGAGGACGGCCGAGAATGTAAGCGCGTAACTGCTAATCACCCTATGTGAATTGGGAGGGATTTTGGCGACAATAGAGTCAAGGAAGAGTTGGGACCTGATTCCGAGAAGCGGAGAAAATTTGGAAGCTCTGCACGATATTCTATCAAGAGTCAAGGTCTTACCATTGAAGCTGGGTTGGCTGATATCCAACATCGCGAAGGATAGACGGTAATGCAATAGTGACCGAGGCAATGTTTACGATGTCCAGTAATTGAGCTGCATGAAAATGAAAGAGTGAGCAAGAGATAAACGTTAGTTTCATAAATAGGGGCACCCATACAAGCATGAAATATAAGCATGATACTCACCTAGACAAATCAAGCATAGGAGAAGTCCTTTTGTTTGATCCAGTCGCTTATACCAAGGGAGAGACTTGTCTGCTGCAATTGTGGTGGTGACTGTGGAGGCGTCTGTGTCGACCATTTTTAGAGATACAGAGTTGTAGAAAGGAAAAGGAGTAGGCGTGTGGGTAAAGAGACGCGTGGCAAGTGTTGCAAAAGTAGATGGAAAGTAGAAAAAGGAATATCTCAGATTTGAGGCCCTAAGCTGTGGATGTAGAAGACGAAGTGTGGGTATGAAGATACAAAGGTATCGTTGTTCTTGCTGCTATTGTTGCTTTGCTACTGTTGTTTTTTTTTTGTTTGGAAGTGGGAATTGCTTCCTTTTATATCTTCCGCTCCTCTTTTTTGTAGATGTGCGTGCGTATGCCGTCGTGCGTATGCCAGTGTGCGTTCGCTTGCGTGCTTTAAACTGGAAAGATTCTATTGCGCAGAATGGGACTGCATATAAAAGACAGTGGAGTGGCGGAGTGTACCTACAAGAAGATGTACGTTGAGTATTGTATCGCTAGCAATTGAAAAGAAGATCTACGGAAGTATTCCTCGTTTCGATGTGCCAACCCAAAAGCAAATAGGGCAAACGCACCCTGTGGTTGTGCAACCTCAGATATCTGAGTTGTGTGTCCCTTCTTACTGGGCACAATTGGGCGCAAATGAGAGGAGCGCAGACGAATGAGACATCTCCCTATTTTGTGGTCAATTAGTAATAAGCATATTTTTTTTTCATCGTCCTTTTTCGCCCTCACCGCCAGTTTTCTCTTCTCTTTCCGATTTCAAAGCAATGATGTATGTACATCGTTCATTCGCCCGCAAACCGTAAATAACCTTATCTATTGTTTCCATGCGGATCCGTTCTCTCTCTTCTCTGTTGTCAAAAATAAGAATAGGGTGTGTAGTTCAGGTGCACGTTATCGCTCCAAGCACACACTTTATGGGAGAGGAAGGGCCACATATGGAAAGAAAACGTCAGTTGGGTAATAACACTTGCCATCCGTTCTTTTTTTTATGTATGCTTGGTACACTCTTTTTGCCCACACAAACTCATAGAACGACAATCATCCATATTTATCATCGATCGCGACTTTCACTCGATTAACGAGAAAGTTCATATGAGATCCGCTACTTCATCATTCACACAAGGTAAGTTGGTGATCAAGAGGTAAGCGACAACAACACACCACAACAAAAAAATCGCCGGGTATCTTCTTTTCCGCAGACGTCTATCCACCGGGATGAATAATACCAAATCGTTATCGGCACCACTGTATTCTGCCGACTGTAACCACTAGGCCAATGGAGACGTACAAGCGGCATAAAACCCACAATTTGTAACAAGAGTGACTTTGAGCGGGCTTCATGGGCTTTTTGAGTTGCCCTGCCCTGCCGCAGTTAATAACTGGGATAGATACCCTCTCTCGTTCCATGTAATCAGCGCTATTGGAGCAATGGGCTGAGATGGAAAAGAAGCCTGCGCAATTGAACTCTTTGGCACGGTGCTCGTGACAAACATACGAGTTCGTTGTGGCCTCATCGCGCTAGAGTCTCCTGCAGAATCAAAGTCTAAGTCTAATTTTCCACCCAACCCCAAGGGTCTGTTGCTGAGCAGTATTCCCTTGGGACGAAAACAGATAGAAACGTTCTATTGGTGCGGGTTTTCTCTTATCCGGAAAGCTTTCCATTCGCTGGCATTTGCAACACGAAGTGATGGATCCGTGTACACAGAACGTTTTTTTAAATAGTCGCAGTCTAGATCGTTTCTAGGTCGTATCTCGTCACCCTTGGAAGCAATTTTGTTCATTTGGGGCATCCAACCTGTCTTATTTCTTCGCGTGCTGGGCCACCTAAAAAAAATCAACCAAGAACATTGGACACAACGCATGTTAAGGCGGAGCTCACTCGCCCTCCACTTTTTGCTGGCAGAATGCAGAAGCGCTGAGAAGTGTGGTGGGTACAGGTGGGTGAATGTTTCCGTATGGATCAGGCAAATGAAGCAACACGATCCCCGTGCTTGGATAGTGGATTGGAAAGCACAAATCTCTCACAACCACTCCGACTTGTTTTTCATAGTAAATGGATGGATGAATGGCACCCTTAAGATCACGTACACGCTGAGATGTCATGTGCCCATTTCACGTATAGAAATGGGGGGTCCGATCCTGTTTTCTTTTCGCGAAAAGTGAGGGCAAGTGGGAATCTGATAAGAGACCCTTCCCCCATATGCACTTATGCACTAGGCAAGAAAGAAACCAGACACCAAAACCCCCAAGAGAAAAGAGAGATCTGATAAATCAAGTCGAAGGAAGAAAACAAGATGTTGCTCGTGCCCTTTTGTGTGTGTTGTGTTGGCTACCAAAACCGATCCGATATGCTTTTCTGTCTTCTTTTTGATTACTTGTTCTTGAACCCAGCAACAAGTTTATGTTTTGTCTTTTCCGAGGTTGCCGAGACACTGCATGGTATTTTCCTCTTTGTTCCTCACGACATGAGGTATGACAAGACACGACACCAAAATATGCCCTCCGCTTGCGCGCGCTCTCTCTCTCTCTCTCTTGTTCCTGAGATGTCCAGGCCTGCACACTGTTCACGAACAATGGTTTTGCAATTGGCCTTCCTCCATGACATCCATGATACCCATACCAGCCATCCCCATCTCTCACTCACACAGGCTTTTTTTCTTTCGGCCTCCGAGGATAAATAAACAACAAAAAAAGGAGCTCAACAGCACAAACATCGGGCCATCTACATTTCCAGCCTGAAAATAGTTTTTTCCTCTGTCTGGGAGGGAGTGCGTGTCGCTCTTCTCCGAACACCGAAAGGCGGAATCTGATAAAAAAAAACTTCCTTTTATGTGCCCAAGAGCGCCGAGAAGAGCGCCGAGACAGAGACAGGCAGACGCTTTTTCGGCCTATGGGATGTTAATCCCGAGACCGACCCAACCTCCATGTTCTCTTTCTTTCCTCTCTTTCCTACACATCCAACATCCACCATCCACCATCCACCATCCATCATCCATCATCCACCCACCTACTCCTCATCCAAATCCAAATCCACATTCATCCATCATCCTCTCGCTCTCTCTTACTCTCTGTCTCTCAATCATCACTTCCACCATATACCTCCTCACCCACAAACAAGTCCCATTTTTTGGATTACGCACCTGTTTGCCCCACCCACCCACTCACTCACTCACTCACTCTCACTCCCTTGTGGTCTGTCGTCATTTATCGACATCAAACACCAAGACACCAATTGGTCACACAGCTCAAATAATCTGATTGGAGACAAATGGCAACATCAACACTGAAGCTACTCAATCCAACCACTGCGAACAACACCAACAAAACTTCCAACACCACCACCCACAACGACAACAACAACTACAGTAACATGTCCTCTCCGGATAGCTCAGTGGGGTTCGACCTCAAGCGCCTCAAAGTCTACTCCTCCTGCCTTCGCTGCAGGGCCAAAAAGGTCAAGTGCGACCGCAAGGAACCTTGCTCCCGCTGTGTCCACCATCGTGTCGAGTGTTCCTACCGCGAGCTCGCCTCTGTTAAGCTGGACATCCGTCCGTTCAAGCGACACACGCCCGCTGTCTCAAGCAATCCTAGCAACAGCATCAACAACGTCATCACCACCACCACCACCACCGTTGTCAACAAAATAAAGACCAAGAAGGACACGCCTATGGCACCAGTTGTCGCTACAACCGCCACCTTTGCCGCGGCCAACTATTCTTTCTCTTCGACACATGCCTCTTCAACCACAGCCTCGACGGTCATCTCGCCCCCTTCCCCGAACCACATGAATACCGCTGTTAAGGAAACAACGCCTTACTATCCCCACCACAACCACTCTTCCCCATCGCCCTCGTCCACACCCCATCTCGCCAACAACGTCAACCCAAGAGTCGGTGCAACTGACATTGAATCTTCGGATATACCCATTTCGGCCTCTCCCAAAACCGTGGTCCTCACCCCATCCAAGGACCGTGCCAAAGTCCACAAGATCCACCGCCGCAAGCCTTCCGTCAAGACGTCCACTGATGTCTCGCCTGAGAGCGATGGTTTTGAGCAGATTGACCGTGTGAAGCTCTCAGAGTTTACAGACTCGTCCATGACATCCCAAGAAAACTATGCTGACGTCCCCATCTGGCGTGCCCAGGCCGTAGGCAAGCATACACAGACTGAACATGAGCAAGACATGGCTGACACTTTTGGTTTGGCCGCGTACCTGCAGGCCAGAGAGATGGAGATCCGCAAGGACCCCGGCAAGGCGGGCCAGACCATTGACTATGAGATGGAACTAGAGATGGCATTAGCCCAGAGAATGCCCACGTCCTTTTCTCGTTCCGACCGTCTCCCGACTCGCTCGCTTCGTAGGACTAGCTTCAACCCTGCTGCGCCGTATGCGCGTCCTTCCTATTGCCAGCTCTCGCCTCCAACATCTACCTCCTCGTACTCAAAGTCCTCAGTCTCAACTGCGAGCTCCTATTCATCTTCTTCAAAGTCTCCTGTCGTGGACCTCAAGGACTACTCATCACCTCCCCAGTCGGCCCAGTGCTGTTGCCAGATAGCCGCTCAGCAGGGCCGGGCCTTCAACAGCTGCCCCTACTCCAACGTGAGTCATAGTGGATACGAGAAGCCAGCCATGGCTTCGCTAGCGTCTGCCGCGCAGTCCATCAGTCTTGAGGGTGTGGAACCTCCCCGGATAGCCTACTCGCCCTCGCACACTCCCGAGTATGAGGGGCAACCAAAGGACCAACGCCAGCTCCCCAAGCTTGACTGGTCGTCCATCCCCCCTCCACCCCGCATCGTCACAGGAGGGTATTCATCGTCTATGGAAATCTCTTCGCCCACGACGGAACTGGCACCAATCCGCCTGCCGATTATTGTCTCGCCAACGTCATCCACCAGCACTTCATCTTTGGAGAACCCACTGTACCAGGTTGGCCGGGACGACGACGAGCCTCTTCAGATTGAGTGCAAGTACAATGAGCCAAACGTGGATGCTTGGGACATGATTGAGAAACCTCTCTCGAGGACTGTTTCCTTGGCCACCAAGCGTGGTCGGTCTGTGAAGATGGAGATGGGTTGGATTCTGTCCTAAGTGAAGTACAGGAAAAGCCCAAGTCAGACCGAAATACCCCTCCTCCTTCCTCATTCTCACAAGCATGCTCGTGCACTACACACACGCACTACGTAGCAAGTTCATCACAACCTTTGTACAATATAATACTATTCGAAGCGCATTGAAGCACATTGATAGCACATTGGTAGCACATTGATAGCACATTGGTAGCACTTCAACCCAAGCACGAAGACAAAGGAAGATGGAGGGAGGGAAGAGAGATAGGGTCTTGGTTTATGTAAGGCGTACGGCCATTAATATGGTTTGCGCCCGCTCTGCTCTCGTTCGTGGGAGGGAGGTGAGGTGCACACGGACAATTTCGCACATCTCTTTTTTTATGCACTCGAGTCAGTCTCTGATGTCTGGGCCTTTCTCCTCTCTTCTCTTCTCCTTTGAACAAACAATCGAATGAATGTATTGAGTTGGTTGGCTGGCCTCATGTGGGCGAGTGTCTGTCGATCGCGCCATTCATGCTGGCATTTTGTCTTTCCGTCTTTCTACCTGCCCAGAAACAGCACATGCTTTGCTGGAGCTACATTTGTCTACCCGCAGTTGACTCTCGCACTCATTCACACACACACACACTCTCTCTCTCTCTCTCTCTCTCTCTCTCTCTCTCTCTCTCTTTGAGCAGTGTGTGAACTCAATAATTGAATACATCTGTAGGATAGAAAAACATCTTGGTCGACTCCTACTTCTTATTTTGTTATTTTGGGGTTGAAGCTCGCTCTGGGTTCATTGTTGTTGTGGTTGATTGCCAAGGAATGGAAAGCGGTTACATATGTGAGTATGTGGGAATCCAAAGGACAAAGCACGCACGTTGGGAACCTTTTTTCAATCTTTCACCTGCGTGTGCATGTCTTTTGCTCCCACCCCATCCTACCCATGTCTTTGGTCCCTGTGCATTTCAGCCCGCGTGTTGTGCGTGTCTTTTGTGCGACTGATGTGCTTCTTCCTTCTTCCTTCTTCCTCCCTCCCCTCAGTTTCGCTATGTACACTTTCTACTAATCTATTCTTTTCGGCGGTGTCCCTCTAAACCATATTTCATTGTACCGTGTCATGTTCTGTGTCTATCCTCTGAGGTCTGAACAAATACACAAACAGAGATGGCTCATCGTCGCGAGTTTGAAGACAAGTAAGATGCAATCATGATTGGGGAAACTGGGGACAATTGACCGCGCAAGTATAAAAGGGCGCTCATGCACAATTCATTTTTACTTTTCTTTTCTTTGTTCACACACTCTCGCTCTCTCATCCAATCACCCGCTCACCCACTCACTTATATCCACCACCACCTCATCCACCCACCATACACACTCCACCATGGTCGAAACCAAGAAGCATCATTTTGATACTCTCCAGGTCCACGCCGGCCACTCTCCTGGTAATTTTCGGGTTATGGCCGATCTCACATGTCATCAATGACACACATTTGATATATTCACTTACTTTCTTTCCACCGCGCATCTCACAGACTCGCAGACCAACGCTCGCGCTGTTCCCATCTACGCCTCCTCCTCCTTCGTCTTTAACAGCTCTGAGCACGGTGCCAACCTCTTTGGCTTGAAGGAGTTTGGCAACATCTACTCCAGGTAAAAAAGCTTCCTCATGAGAATGGTTTTTGCGTGCTGAACCCCACTCACATTTCATGCTAATACGAAATATCTTCCCGCTCAACTCTTCCTCCGTCCTCTTCCAGAATCGGAAACCCTACCACCGATGTCTTTGAGCAGCGCATTGCTGCTCTCGAGGGCGGTGCCGCCGCCGTGGCCACCTCGTCCGGGCAGGCTGCCCAGTTCCTTGCCATCTCGACCTTGGCCCAGGCCGGCGACAACATCATTGCCTCGTCGCACTTGTACGGCGGCACCTACAACCAGTTCAAAGTCCTGCTCCCTCGCTTTGGCATTAAGGTCAAGTTCACGGACTCTGACGAGCCCGAAGCCTTTGCCAAGCTGATCGATGCCAAGACCAAGGGTGTCTTTATCGAGTCGATCTCGAATCCCAAGTACATTGTGGCCGACATCCAGGCCATTGCCAACGCAGTCCACGCCCACGGCGTGCCCCTGATCGTTGACAACACCTTTGGCGCCGGTGGATACCTGATCCGTCCCTTTGAGCACGGCGCCGACATCATTGTCCACTCTGCCACCAAGTGGATCGGCGGACACGGCACCACCGTTGGAGGCGTGATTGTCGACAGCGGCAAGTTCAACTGGGCCAATGGACGCTTCCCCGACTTTACTGAGCCCTCAGAGGGATACCACGGCCTCAAGTACTGGGAAACCTTTGGTGCCATCTCGTATGCGATTAAGACCCGTGTTGAGGGACTTCGTGATCTGGGCGCCTCGGCCAACCCCTTTGCCAGCTTCTTGTTGTTGCAGGGTAAGTACTTTCTGTCCAATTGAAGTGTATGGGCGAAGGAAACGGGTGATTGGCTGATATGCGCGGAAAAAAAACAGAAAAAAGGAAGCTTGCACTGCTCTCTCGATGTTGGTGATGCACCCCTCTCCTTGCCTGCATGCATGCACATCGTTTTCTTTTTTGCTCATCTCCCATGATTTTTTTTCCCCGCACAAAAACACATACATTCACATAGGACTGGAGACTCTTTCGCTGCGCGTCCAGCGCTCGGTGGACAATGCCCTGGCCTTGGCGCAGTACCTTGAGAACCACCCTCAGGTCGAGTGGGTCTCGTACCCTGGTCTGTCCTCGCACCCTTCGCACGCCCATGCCAAGAAGGTGTTGCACCACGGCTTCGGTGCCGTGCTGTCCTTTGGTATCAAAGGCGGCTCCTTGGCCGGCGCCAAGTTTGTGGAAAAAGTCAAGCTGGCCTCGCATCTCGCCAACGTCGGTGATGCCAAGACTTTGGTGATCTCGCCTGCCTCGACCACCCACCAGCAGCTCACGGATGAGGAGCAGATTTCGGCTGGCGTGACCAAGGATCTTATCAGGCAAGTTTTTTTTTTTTTTTTTGCTTTTGCTTTTGCTTTCTCAGGCTATGAGCTCATGCATGGAGATGGGCGCGAGTTTCAATGATACGCTCGTGGGAATGAAGGAAGAATCAAAAAGGGTTTGCATGATTTGATGAGGGGAACAGGGAGACAAAGCATGAATAGAGGGGGGAGGCGAGAATATGGTTTTCGAGGCATTGTAAAAAAAAAAATTGAGGCTCTCAACACTTTGCAGCATCTAACCGCCATCTTTCTTTTTCTCACTCTCTTTCCATCTATGTTTGCGCATGCTCGGCGCATTATTTGTATTTGGACCATATTTATTTCCGCGATATGCGTTTCTGTGCAATCCTCCGTCTTGCATCTCCAACAAAAAAAAACCACATCACATCTTCGAACACAAAAAACAACAGAGTCTCTGTTGGTATCGAGCACATCGACGACATCAAGGCCGATTTTGAGCAAGCCATCAGTCTCGCCGTTTCCAAGTAAAATCTCTCGACAAAGCGATACTTTGTTTCAAGCTGGCGCGAGAGGCAAGCTTTGAAGAACAAAAACAAAGAGTGAAAGAGAACGAGAAAGAGAAAGAGAGAGAGAGACGGATGATCTGCAAACATCCTTGTACATATCGACACACTCAATAAACAGACCACAGTCTCGAACAAATATTGTGAGTTTCAAAAAAAAAACATATTAAAGTTTGCAACTAAATGGTGGATAGCCCACTATTAAATCCTGCTCATTCTATTCAATTGGTGGTAGTTGTGTGCCGGGGAGCACGACTTACATGGAGTTAGTGCGTACTTTTAAAGAAGAGCTATCATGTTACTGCAACGGCTGTTCTATGCTATGTAAGCGCAAGCTTGAGGAGAACGTGAAAAATAAATCCTTTCACTCCGTTCTCTTTACTTTGTGACCCCACGCTTTTTATTTCGAACTTGACACGACCTCATAAACTCTCAACCGCTAAGACGCAACAGCCGTTCTTACTGTACTACAACAAAACCGCAAATGGAATTCCAACATCAGACGAAAACTTTAAAGTAGCAGCATTCACGGACGATACCAGCCTGGGCCTTGGCCCCGGCGATCAAGTGCATGCTCAAGAAGCGATCCGGCTCCATGAAAGCACCTCAAGAGCAAGAATAAACAAGGAAAAATCGGTCCTTATCCCTCTCTCGGCCACAACCTTGCAAGAAATCCCTCTGCCAGGATATGCCACAGCTGAACACAGAGACATTTTTGCATCTGGACGTAAAGCTGCGACAAGAAGGTCGGAACAAGACCGAAATCGAAACAGACATTCTCGCAGGGCTCCGACGGAACATTGGTACCTGGCACCGGAGCCGGCTCAGCAAGATCGGACGCGTAGTGGTTGCCAACACATACTTTTTGTCAAAATTGTGGTATGCTGCACCATTGTACGATTTTTCCACCAAATTTTTCGACGAGATAGATCGCCTGCTCAAGATCTTGATCTGGGACGGCAAGGCTCGTGTCTCCATGTCCTGGGTGTGTCGCCCAAGACTCTAGGGGGCCTGGGGCTCATCCATGCGCGCCACCAGTGTGCTGCTCTCTGGGCCAAATGGATCATGTGATGGTAAGATTCTGGTCCTCGGTGGACTTCTCTATTCACAGCAAGTGCGCAAAACGACTATGGATTACACAACAAGGAGGCAGCAGTGGCACTGCTCACGTGTCCAACAGGCAAACAGACCAAGGCAAAAACAATAGGCATCCTCTCCACACCAGTGACAAGAGCCGTGGGCGCCGCACACCAGATCCAAGTCAGAAACGGCCAAAACGCGGTAATTTTTGCAGACAAAATCCCACTTGCAAATTTCACGGTGAAGCAAGCAAGGACTTTTTTGGAGGAACTGACAGTAGCAAAAACAGTAGAGACACAGGGCAAAAGGACAGAAACCAAAAGATCGCACGTGCTGGGCACCGACTTTTGAGAATATGGTGACCCAGAAGGTAGCCACAACTCTCATTGGCGCGTACAAGGAGGGCGGACCGGAGTCGGAGCCGAACCCGGACAAGTTCTGAGAGAAGTTCTGGGAGACCACGTTCAAACGGATATACTCTCGTTTTTGTCACCTAAAAGATGTCGAATTTCTCTGGCTTTTTGCACACAAGGCCATCTGGACGAACGCAATCAAGGCGAAATTTTACAACATCCGAGTACTGTCCCAATCAGGGATACCGCTGGTGCCGGCTCAAGCCCCAGACGCGCCGGCACTCATCGAAACACGCCTCCATGCGTTCTACTATTGCCCACCAGTGAAAGAGGCGTGAGATGATCTTCACAGCTGGATCATGACGACCCTCAGCCCCAGTACCCAGCTCAGCAAGGACCCTGTGGAGAGTATTCTCGGGTGGTTTCAGACCAAGAACATGCCACCAGTGCTGATCCACCTGTACTCAGTAGTGGTCCACTCAATCTACAGGATATTCTGTAAAATAAGAGACAAAAGAAACATTCAGAAGGACGAGTTGCTTTGGATGACGGTCCTGTCTTTCCATACAACCACTAGTACAACCACCATTAGTACAACTACTACTACTGTTCCTGTGACAACTACTACTACTGTTCCAACTGGCAAGACATGTACAAAGGGGTACTACAACAAGAAGCTCAAGAATGGTCCAGATGGATCTTGTTGTGCGGATACCAAAGATTGCATTGGCAGTTGCATCTTCGTTCCCGGTGATTCGTACATGTGCAAGAACAGTGGGGTGACAACAACCACCACGGCCATTACCACAGTTGTACCCACCAGTTCATCTACTCCCAAACCAACTCCCACATGAATCATGGGACATTGTGGGTTGAAGCTGAGTAAAGGACCAACTGGAGCATGCTGTGCTGACCATTGGGATTGTAGATGGTAAATGTGGTGTAGACAATGGTACATGGACCAAGAAGTTAACATGTCCGTAGATGATGTTTATGTGGGTTTTCGCAAGGTTTTACCACGTAGCTTTTAAAAAATGGGATTAGCTAAAGCTCTCCAATCTCACGTACCCAGATTGCGACAGTTGGTTGGCTTCCACAGCAGTCTCAAATGGTAGTCTTGTGGAGTAAGTATCATAGCAGGTGCGCACGGCCATCTTCCCATCTTGCAACGATTGCTTGTTCCATACCATGTAGGATGCCGGGGTCAAACCATCATCGAACATCATCCTTTTGCGCGTCTTGTGCAGTATTTTCGTGGAACTTTTGTATATTTTGAGATTAAGAGGCCAAGGATAATCAGCTATATTACGTGTAATCTCCTCCAATATATCGTCACCAATGGGAGCTTCGATGAAAAGAATATGGTTGGTTGCTTCCATCGTTGGAATTTGCCTCGGTCTCAAAGTCTGGGTCGAAGCAAAAGAAATGAAGCTATTAATTTCGACATTAATTTTCGTTCTTGTTTTCCCCCCACGTGACTGCTAAAAATCGTCAACTTGTCTGCACACTTAACAATGCTAGTGCCTATCTGATGGTCACCTAGACTTAGGACTCCCACTGCTGACTCATCATGAGTCAGTACCCGGAACCTTATAGCAATACAACAAACTCTAGCCAACTAGCTACCCTGCTTAGCTCTTGGCTCTCATTCTCCCCTTTTCTCCACAAGTATAAATATCAGTCCATCCGGGCATTTGCAGATGGCACAAACCTGGGACTCGGCCCCGGTGACCAAGTGCATGCTCAAAAGCGATGGCCTCCATGAGCGCGCATCGGGCGCGAATATTAATAAAAAAAAATCCGTCCTTATCCCTCTCTCCGCAACTAGCCTGCAGCAAATCCCTATGCCAGTATATGCTATAGTAGCACACACAGAGACGTTCTCCCATCTGGGCGTAAAGCAGAAACAAGGAGGCCGGGACATGACCGAGATTGAAACCGACATG
>KN042441.1:3185-18119 GCA_000739165.1 Podila verticillata NRRL 6337 | reverse complement strand
AGGGGACTATGTATTAGCTATCTGCAGGTAGAGCTCGGACGGAGCCCATTGCATGGGCGACTGGGGTAGTTCCAAGCGGTCGCTCGAAAGGGATATTGAACCATAAAATCCGAGTGTGTTTGTGTGGAGTACAAGCAGTGAAGCTGACCCCTAGTTGACGCTGCAGTGCCGCTAATAATGAGAATCGAGCCGGATTTAGTACCTGTTGAGGTCGCTGTTGGACGCCGGTGGCCGAGAGTGCTGACGGGTATGTGTAGCAAGTCTGGGGAGCGGACGGGTGAGAGCGAGTATTGATTCGACTATGGTCGGCAGGTACAGAAACGGGCAATTTAGCTTATATTAGCAATCTGTTGGTCGGAATGACAGGTTGTGCTGGCGTTTGCAGGCGCAGATCAGGTTGCTGTTGGTAGCAGTACCTGGAGTGGCGGCAGTGATATCCCAGGGGCAACAATCAGTAAATAGAATCAGATAATAACAATAGATCGATAATAGATTAAAAGTGGAAGAAAGAAGCGTCCCGAGCTGATAAGCTCGCCACTTTACTTTTATAGGTTTCGGTTATGCTTCTAGCTTAAGGGCCTCTATCAAAATATCGTAATAACCTAGGGCTTCCATTTACTTCACTGCAGTAGAAGTAGTTTCGACTTTGAAGTTCTGATTAGTTAGAAAGGTAGGTTTATCCTTTAATATTTCTGTCTCTAGGTTTAGCTCTTTTGCTACCTTTGGATCAATGGAAGTGGATGTACAACCAGTATCAAGCATGGCTGTGTACTCTTTTCCTTGGATAAAAATGGATACTGCTATGTGATTGTCATTGTCTTTTGTACCACGAAATGCACATTGCATTTGACATGTTGCAAGATCAATTTTATATCTGCACAGCCCTGCGGCTTGGCTAGGTGATGTTAAAACTAAGGAAGGAGAGCCCATCACTCTCGGAGTGACTCTCAAAGTTCCTTGTTCCATCACACAGTTGCAAGTCATACATGATGGAGCATAAGAGTAGAACTCAAGACTGTTGTTCAATCATTCTATATCTTTGCTAGAATAGTCTAGGTCATGACCTTTGGAGTCAGGCTCATGATCCATTTCGACATCTTCATCCTGCACAGCCAAGTTATTTTCTTGGCCTGATTCGGAGTCAGCCTTATGCTTTTGGGCACCCTGGACAGAGGCTTTAAAACGTAGACAAGTATACTCTTTATCATTGCCCTGGTGCCTACCACTGTCACTCTCCAAATCCGACTCAGAAGTATACTTTCAAGCAGGGAAACGTGAGCTAGCTGCCTTGTGGCATGGCTTGGAGGAAGAGGCTTGGTCACTCACTGAGGCCACTGCTCTGGCTTGGTCACCAATAAATGCCTTGTACTTCTGCCAGCATGCCTCATGTACACGTGTCTTGGTCTTGTCCTTATGGATACAATTCTGGTCTGAGTGTGCTGGGGTATTTGGGAGGGTCTGACACGGTTCCCAAGTGCAAGTCATTGGTATCAACTTGACTGAGTTACCTCCAGTAGTGTGACGGTTGGTTCTTGAAAAACTACCTTCACTGCTCTGGGTCTCAGATTCTGTGTGTGCTTGCTTGAATGGACATTGGTAATTCGTCTCACACAACATGGAGCCTTGGAGGGTCAATGCTTTCTGAGTGAGGAGAAGCTTTGCCCACTTTTGCATTGCCCATTCATCCTTCTTCTCATGCTCTCCTGACAGTATGTTGGGAGCTTGAGAGATGAACGTCAAGATTTCCAAATACTTCACATTACTGAAGTCAGGGAACTTGGTCTTGAGAGCCATACATCCTTGGGCTGGTAAGGCGTGGTAGATGGCATCATTAAGGAAATGACACTGCATCTCCTCTGTTTTGGCACCTTGGATCAAGGCCTTGACATGGAAAACGAAGGTACCTGGACCCTCATTAGGTTCACTCTTGAGGGTGAATAGCTTCTGTAGGACCGCGCCTGTAAGGTCACTCAAACGGAAAATGTCCCAGACTGTCGACTCTACTTTTGTAAAGCTTTGATTCGTCTCAGGTACATGCTTGAGCTGTGCTGAGAACACCTCATCCATTTGTGATGGTGCAAGTGCCCTATGCATGAATCTCCACGAGGCTTCATCAAAGTTGTCAGTGAGATAGCTCTTGTAGTGATCCTTGTATTTTCGTAGAAACTTCATGACCTCCTCAACTAGTTGGTGATCGAAATCAGCTCTGGTTGTCCCTTTGAATAAGTCTGTCAGGCTCAGAGTCGGAGGTCCACTGGTGCCAGTTGCTTCCTTAAAGTGAACTCAGTCAAAATCGATCGTTTTGGTCCCAGCAAAACAGGTATGATCTTGTGTCCAAGTTGAGCAAGGGCACTGTGTTTTTTGTTGTTGAGATTTGGGTTCATGCTAGTCCTCTGTGAAATATTGGTGGAAATAAAGGATGAAGTAGAGCTTGCAAAAACTGTGGCTGCAGCTGTGGAAGGTGGTGTGCCTGTGAGTTTTGCAAGGGTCTTCTTGAGTCTTTGAACGATCTCTTGAGTCCTCAGTACATTTGCATCAAAGGCTTCTATTGCATCATCCATGCTGTCCTGAAGTGCTGGTCTCTCTTCTTCCCTGGCCAAGTTGATATAGGCTAACAGACTTGGTTCCTTTGCAGCTTGCACATGCATGGCTTGATCCACGTCTTGTTCTGCTTGGATAACGTCAGTCTTGAGCTGGGCTATGGTCTCCTCTGCAGGTAGTTCCATGCTATTTTCCATCACAGCTTGTAGCTTCAATTTCGCCTCCTGTCATTCCTTTTGTGAAAAGGGGGTGGGAATTTTTTGTGCTGGTGTTGTGGTGTTGCCTTCAGCTGCTTCTTGTATCTCAGTTTGGTGTTGATGACGGTCTTGAGTGTTGTCTTGTTGTTGTTGTTCTTCATTTACATTGTCGAGAGGCAAGCACGTATCTTCTTGTGAGGTTGACATGGTTGAAGGAATGTGAAAAAGAAGGAAATGTGAAGGAAATGCGAAATGGAGTTTTTTTTTTTTTTTTTTTTTTTTTTTTTTTAAAAAAAATGTCAGTGAAATTGCAATTAAAATGCAAGTGAATGTGGTTGGTAATGAGGGTGTCAGTGACGACAAATGTTGGAGGGAATGTTGGTGTGAATGGTTTAGTGAGAAGAGAGCTTCCTAGTTGTCAAAAAAACGTGTTCCATTTCTGGATATAAAGTATATATGTGTAGGTAGGGATTCGAGTGAGATTACTTATTGGATTTGAAACCTGTCAATTATCATAAAATTTTCAGTTGGAAAAATTATAATTGACAGGTTTCAAATCCGATAAGAAACCCTATGTGTAGGGACAATGAGTGACAAGAACAGAAGAAGTGAGTTGTATTTTTACGTTCCATCTGCACTCCTTTTTCTATAGTGAGCACAGACCAGTAATGTGATATGTTCGGTCAACTAAAAACTGCACACTATTTCTATGGAAATAGTGCACCCCAATACACACCCAGGATGTACAGCCATAACACTGGTGCCTGGTGGTGGTAAAGGAATGTTTCCTTCTCGAAATGCATGTCCATATGGTGTGCATAAATTTTCGAAAGTGGGTATTGTGGAGGTGGACAATATCAAGATTGCATGGCCAAAGAGAGCCCATGATCAACAAAGTATCCCACTTGCAGAGATTGTTGAGGTTAATGCAGAAGATGAGGATGGCATATATATTAGCAAGATTAAGATCAGAAATGTATCATCCTATAAGCCTGCATACACAACCCTTGAACCCAACACCCAGTATACTGTTGTTGCTGCTGGATATGCAAAATACAGGCAGGCTTATTACATCCATTTCATCATGGAATGTGGGCTGAAGATCAGAGGTGGTAATTCATTGACCAAAGTGTGGGATTCATGGAGAAAGCAGTTTGAGGATAGGAGAGGTTATATAGATATACCTATGGTTAAACATATGGTGTTTGAAGCTGTCAGAAAAATACAATCACAAGGTGCCTTTGACATGAAGTGTGAGATAGTGGAGCTTGATGAAACCAGTGACATTGATGACAGTGGTGATGACAGTGCTGACAGTGGTGATGACAATGCTGACTCTGATGACTCTGATGACAATGCTGACTCTGATGATGCTGATGACAATGCTGACTCTGATGATGCTGATGACAATGATGACTCTGATGATGCTGATGACTCTGATGATGCTGATGACTCTGATGATGCTGATAACATGCTGACACAAGATAGTGTGGAAATTCCATCAGATGCTGAGTGCAATCAAGTGGAAGAAGTCACACTATCATCTCTGTTGGAAATTATCAACTACTCAGACTACAAACACATATACCAAGTTGAGATGATCAAGAAAAGCAAGGAGGTATTGTTGGAGGTATCCACTGTGATGCTTAAAGACAAGAACCAAGAGGACTTCCATTGGTACTTGATAGCTCCAATGAAAGGCATTGTTCTTGAGATTACAGGTACCAATACAAGCAGACCCATCTTTAAGAACTCTAAGAAATACTGGAGATGTATAAAAGATAGCTTCTATGACTTGATAAACAGCAATCTAAGTCCACAAGAATGCAATGTTGTTGATGTGTTATGTTTGTGGGAATATGGATGTACTTTAGCTGAGCTCATTGAGTGGGAGGAGACAAATAGTCTCATGGATATAGTATGTGGAGAGCTTGAAATAAGAGAAAGAGATGAAGAAAGGGTGAGACTGGTTAAAAAATGCAAAGAGAAAAACAAAAGCAAACTTGTTGAAGAAAGATTGTGTGAAAAGAAGAAAGGGGTTTCATGTTATAGAGTGTGGAAAAGGGGTGTAATTCTAAATTGTGAAGAAAATCTGGAATTAGGATTGTCTTTAACAGATATTGGGAGTGACTGGTCTGATGGATGGTGATATGTGCTACATGATTTTTAAAAACTTTTTATGCCCTATTATAAATCCTACTTCTTATGTGCTGGTATTTCAACAGATTCAAGCAACATACGTTTTTTCCCAGAAACATCACAAATGTCATCTCCACTCTCATCCATATCCATACTTAGAAATGCCTCTTGGACCTTTAGCATTTCATCCCCATATTCCAGCTTGTTCAGAACTGTGTATGTCTCTGTCAAGTCTGGGATAATCTTCTTGTCTGTGGGATAGTCAAAGCCATCTTCCATCCAGGTTTGATGATGTGGTAAGGCCTGGATCTGTAGGGTATTCACGAATTTCTTGACATTCAGCAGCAGCAGACATAGTTGTAGGTTCATGTTAAACTCCTTCTTGCTATTTACATGGATTGGGTCTTTATTGTTGTGTTTGCTAAGTGCTGTGCCCAGTTCTGAAAAGGTATTCTCCACCATGGACCTAAATCCGCCAAACATGCTGTTGAAGTTGGCTTCTTCTGCATGTAGTGGCTGAAGTCTTTTCTTGCAAATAGGGAAACAAAAGTTCTTGAATGTTAGTGTAATAAACTTGGGATAAGTTTATTCAAAGTCAGGTCAGAGGAAGAGTATTTTCAAGGTCAGGGTCAGGGCAAGTATAAGAGTCTGGGGAAAAGAAGATATTGTATTGAAAAACTGAGGAGATATGACTATGAACTGTTAACTATATATACATATATGTGAGGACCATGGATTAGTAATTAGCACTTCTAATCGAATTGGATAATTCGAATTTGATTCAATTCGATTGTATTTGAATCAAATTTGAACAGGAGTGAATTTGATTCGATTCGAATGGGTTACATAGGATTAGTGCGTCTATCTATTTGAACAATCCGAATTTGAACAGGGGTGAATTCAATTCGAATGATTCGATTAGAAGCCCTATTAGTAATCAGCAAAGGTTCTAGCACACTAATGCAAGTCCTTGGTCATCACTAGCTTTGTCATCAGCATCATTGCATGAACTTCTAGAAAAATTGAGAGTACTAGTAAAATCAACTATCAGGAGGTCATGTGACCCAAATTTTCCCAATAGCATGAGTGAGAGCATCAGAGATGACCATCTCTATGACAGTTAGTTGGTGGTCCTGTTCCAATATCTCCCCAACATGCTGTGTATATCCTCCATCAAGGCCTATGCAATCCACTTCTTGGATCTTCTTTCCAACATTCATAGCCACTAACATACTTCCATCGTTGTTGTCTTTACATGAAGCAGACTTGGAAACAAATAATGCTACACCATTAATGTCAATGCAAACTTGAGTTCTCAGACCAGATTTACCTAGCTTGTATGAAAACATGTCTATCTTGTTCTCTCCATATGTAGCACATGTATCATGGCCATCTAACAACAAGGTAATATGCTTGAACAAAGGTGGGTTCTTCCAGTTTACTGATCAGACATGAATCTCAGGAGTGGAAAACATGTTTGCAAGACACTGTGTGATGAACTTATCAAACAAACCACATTCTGTCTTGAAAAATGTGGTGTACAGTTGATGGAATGTAGTTCTGGGAAGATACTGTGACATGGAGTCCATTGTCTGCCCTGCAACAAAGTAGTAGAGAAATGCAATACCCTTGTCAAGAGCCTTGTATGGACCTGGAAAATAAAGCTTTGTCCAGATGACAGTTAGGAAGAAAAAGACAGGGATGGCACCCAAACAATGCATTAATAGCTCCTTCATCTTCTGGATATGGTTAATGGGCTTCATCTCTGATCTGTGAAACTTCTTGGTCTTGAGCACAATGGCCATGGTTGATCCAAGAACTTCCATTCATCCTCACATAGCTTGGCAAAACATCTCTGGAGTTTATTGGGCATTATAGTTGACATTTCTTAATTTCTTTACAACAATGTGCCCATATTTACATGAAGAATATCAGTACTTTAAAGCATGCATGATATAACTGCATATCCACCCAAGAACAAATGTAAATATATAAAGTCTCTCAAACAAAGGGATAGGGTTGTGGGCATCGGCCACCCATGAGCTACAACCCCCTATGACACTCCCCAAAACCCAAGAGGAAAATAAATGCTTTGTAGATGGTATTTATGTAGTTGCTGTTTTTGGAATTATGTCCAAACATCATAACCCATTGTGGATATATCCTGTTGAGATATCCTTTTTTAAAAAGTACTGTGTAGTCTGTATTCCATTGTTGTATACCTTACATGTGTCCATGATCTGATAGTATCTGTACACCATTGTGAGATGGATGGATCGCCCTTGCTGAAAACCTATTAGGAGGCACCATCTGGAATTGCAGACACCCTCAATCAGAGTCTCGGATTCTTATTGCAGGATGGCGAAAATATGACCCCAGCCACACTGCTTGACATGGCAGACAAATTTACAACTGCCATTGCAGGGCTTGAACAATGAAAGCATGCTTGAGACATAGATGAGGATGATGAGGACTCAACCTCATCAGAATCAGACACATATTGTCAAACATGCCATGCAGCAAAATGACAGAAAGCATCACCAGCACCATTAACCATGCCAGACACTATTAGGGAGGGCCGCAAGTTAATAAAAGAAGCAAGGCTATTGGTGAAGGAACACAATGACCACCTGTACCTGCTAGTGCTAACTTATGTGATAGACCAGCAGCTTAATGACTTCACTTACCTAGAAAAAAATACTGCCTGTACCTCACTTCCTCCAACAATGAAGACAGCAGCCAACACATCCACACCTACCTCCACACTTACTCCCATGCCCACGTCCAAACCCACCTCCTCACTAACACCAAATACCCAAGCACCAACCATGCCATTATATCAATCTCCTCAACTCGCAACCCAATGGCCAAATAAATAAAATAACTATTTTGTGAAAGTCTTTATGTTTTTTATTGTTGATGTTGTTGCTCATAGGCAACCTTTCAAGCCCAAAGCACAATGTGTTGTCCCATGAATTCTTGACTCTCTTGCTGATATACACCATGACCATCAGCCAAGAGTGTTTGTATAATATCAACCATGTAATATAGCCACTGCAACAAATTGCACAATGTATTTCTACTGTACACTACCACATGTTCCAAAACAAAAGATGTGCATAATTCTTTTGCACATTTATCTCTTGAATACACACCTCCATGCCTGGAATGTGTCCTCCTTTTTAAAACTTGCCACTATAGTTCTTGCACATGCTACTCCAAGATACTTGTTCCTGCCACTGCATCTACACTGTGAAGTTCAGGGGAGAAGTACAATTGCAAAGAGAATTTCCTGCTTGTTCATCTCTTGTACAATATCCAACTCATGAATTCAAGCTGTATATCTCTGCTGCAGTAGCACAGGGTGTTGGTAGAGCAATGGATGTTTTCAAAAATCCTATTTGCCAGCCTTGCACATGAAGAGTCTCCATAAGTAACGATTCCTGTGGGCTCACAGCCACCACGAAGAACGTTCCCATGACCTCTGATGGAATAGCAGTCCAGCTCAGTGCTCTTCACAACCATCTTCATACTAGGGGGTTCCAGGTGACTGGTTGCCTATATGCTGCATGCACCATAGATCAGACATTTCAGCTAAATCGTTTTCATCAATCAAAAAGTTGTGAAGGATGATACAAGCATGAATCCAATCCACAGCCTACAATAGGTCTTCCTCCTTCCTTGCAGTACCTTTTCAAATACGGATTGGAAGAGACTTGAGAGAGGCCCACCAGCCCTTTAGCATTCCAATGGTGTGTTCATTGCATGGACGGACGTGAGCTACACACTGGTTAAAATCTTTTTCGTCCTGGGTGAGTCCAGCTCCCTTCATAACTGGCACACAGAACTTTGAAATAGGATAGGCTGAATCCGTGAAAAGATACTCTCCAAAACTGAAGTACTTGTCTGGATACCGCCAAATATCACTAGTTGTGTAGACGGCATGATCATGGCATCAACCTTCAAAGAGGATGATAAAAAAAATAAAAAATAAAAAGCCCAAAAAAAAAAAAAAAGAAGAGAATGATCATACCTGAATATCCTGTGAACCCAAAAGTGATCCAACGGTTGGCAGTACAAACCACTTGTAGGCAGAGGGAGTAGTTGCCATGCCGGTCATAAAAATCTCCTTCCTCATCTGGACGATGACTGAGGGGATTGTTGTCCCATTCACAAATCCAACACAACCACTGCACAAGCTGTTTTTACAATCTCTTTATTATTAAACTTGTTAAACATTTTCTTCTGATATTGAATGGAAGCCACCAACATGGTATTAAAAGTGGCCTCATCATCATGGAGAGGTTGTTGCCTCAGCATTATCCACAGCAACCGATCAATGTTTGACTTCGTCAGCAGTGGCTTTTTGAGCCACCAACAGTCTTGGCAGATGAAGAAATTACTTGGGATACTCCCCACCATGAATGTGATGTCTTCCATGCATGGCAACCTGTAGCCAGATAGGATATGTCGAGTCTGCCATCAAGTTGAACAGGACAACAACCACCTCTGGCACTGCCCATTGACAGCTGGAGTACAACGGAGTATGTGGCAGGAGGCCATCAAGAGCATTGACAAATGGGGCTGCAGTGCTGTGAACCAAGCCAACATCAAAGCTAGGAAACAGTTTGAAACTAGTGTCTGCAACAACAAGCCTGGTGCTGTAGAACCAGTCCAGTACTAGTGGTCATGCCCTCCCCCTCTTCTGTGTAGGACAGCCTATCTTTCCTCTTAGTATCCACCCACCTTCTGCTAAGCCGGATTTTCACTGTGGTCTCACCCTACTGCCTTAGCCATGGGAACTGTCTTGACTCCCAATGGTCAGACACACCAATGGGTTCTCAGAGATGTCAAACAAAGTTATAATTTTTAAAAAGAGGTAAGAAGAGGGACTAGATAGGTTCCCAATGTAACATATAATCTAGTGGTAGTTGAGAAATAATTTTAATCCAGTGTAGTTTCTTTGGTGTAAATTTCGTTGTGGGTAACAACAGTGGATTCAGGGGTGGTTAAGCTTTACATATGGCGATGGCTATACTACCCTTTCTCTAATTTCTTTTCAGAACTAATTGTGATAAATGTTGATTCCTCAGTAGTATCAGATTGTTCACCATTGTAGGGTAGGTAATAATGTGGAGAAATGATATTGGAACAGTGGTGTGGAACGTTTTTTGGATCATATCCATTTTGAGATAAGACAATGGAAGAAATAGTCATTGGTAATACGCCTATGCCCAAGAAGTTGGTGAAACAAATAGATACACTACTGGAGAATGAGTGGAGTTTCCTGGAGAAACCTTGGCCAATGTGTCCTAAGATCAAGACCTTTCATCGATCAGAGATGAAACCCATTCCACGGATCCAAGATATGAAAGAGCTTTTAAAACGACGCCTTGGATCTATCACAGTGTTCTTTTTCCTCTCAACCATTTGGAGTAATCACTACTTTCCCGGACCATATAATGCGTTGGAAAAAGGTATCGCCTTCTTGTACTTCTTTGTAGCTGGTGAAACAATGGATTCCATGTCTCAGTACATTCCAAAGACAACCTTCCATGTCATCTACTCTGCGTTCCTTAAACTCGAAAGAGCCATGTTTGAGAAAGAGATCAACCGATGTATCTCATCGATGTTCTCTACACCTGAAATTCGGATACGATCTGCCAACTGGAGAAATCCACCACTATTTAAACATGTCACCATCTTGTTGGATGGCCACGATTCGCGAGCGACATATGGAGAGGATAAAGCAGCCATGTACTGATATAAGTTAAAAGAAGTCTGGCCTTCGTACCCAGGTCGCCATTGATGTTAATGGAATGGTCCTTTTCGCCTCAAAGTCCGCGTCTTGTCGAGGTAACAACGATGGTAAAATGTTACTCGAGATGGGAATTGGCAAGAGAGTATACCAAATGGATTGTATCGCTCTTGATGGAGGATATACCCAATACATTGGTGATCTATTGAAGGAGAAGGATCTTCAGGATTGTAACTTTTGTTTTCCTATCCGAAAGAAACGACAACAACCTCACCAAGATGATGAAGCCAATTTCAATGCGATGTTTGTTGGTTTTCGTTCAACTTCAGAGGCCACTTTTGGAGATTTGGGAAAAACATTTAAGAAGTTTAATAATAAAGAATTGTACGAACAGCTTGTAAGAGGGAGTTTTACCTTGCTCTGCGTCTCTGTCTCCTTCTCATGAATATCCGTAATTTTGTCCAAGCTCTGGCCATCCAAGAGAGTCCACACCACAGTAGTTGGATGAAAGGAGTCGACTATCCACGAGAAAAACAACTCACACCAGAGTTAACTGAGGTGATAACAGTCCAGAATAAGTTGGAGAACGGGCTCGAACTCCTGAGGTTACAAGAAGAATTTCTTGGATTGGATCTTGAGGACAACGAAGACGAGGATGATACAATGGACAATGGTACTCTATCTGACTGATATCCCAGCTGTGTCAGAGAGAAATTGGTTACCAAATTGTAACAGATGCGTTCTAAAAAACACAAATTTGTACATAGTCCAAAAACGAAAAATAAATGTTTATCACTCAATCAACATACCAACAAATTTTTTAAAAAGTTCCTCTAGATGAGTTTACATTTAATATCATAGATACCTTTGGAACAAGTCTTTCTTTGTGTGAGAAATGTCATCCACTTAATCTTTTCGATATAAATATTTCCATCCTTCTTCCTGAACTAACATCTCCAATCATCCCATATTTTCTCGAGAGACTTACCAGCACGTACTTGTAATCCGCATTATGTTATAAAATACCAGCAACTATGTCCACGATATCTCATGAGGCCGACAGTAACAATAGTATATTTAGTATCTTCATCCAGAATTGTATGAGCAGAGCTGTATACAGATGAATTCACCTTCTTAAGCCATTGAACGTAGCCTTCCTTTCCATCCTCATTTCCTCCTTCCACAAGTTCAGCCAGAGGAGATGATTCTCTATTAAACCTTTTCTTGGGCCAAGCTATCGTACAAGTTCATAGAAGGAATCTCGTGATGGAAACTTCCCATTACTACCACCAGGTACAAGGGTAATCTCAATACATCCAGGTGTTCTGGAGAGTACCTTTTCCTTGGTAATTTGTACTTGATCCCCATCTGTCTTGGCCTCGAAGTAATGGACTGGACGATCGTTGAACGAATAGTTAGCCAAGAGTGTTAGGACTAGATCAGGGGAAAAACCTTCTTCCATGTATACCCATACTTCTTAGATATAACCGAATTCCACCAGTGACAATATGAGAATAGTTTCCTTTCTGGAATATATACATATGTACAGTCACCATAGACTTAATCCTCTCTGCCCTTTGTTTCCATTGGTTCTCAAAAGAACACTCAATTGTGGGACACTCTCCTAGTAACTCCATGTCCTCACCAATCCTATTGTGGTACTCCTCATAGGGTAATAGCATGGGTCTATAAAATGTGAGTTCAAGGCGAGAGAGTCCATGATCCTTGTGTTTTATCAACCTCTCTGTGAACTTATCGTCTCCCACAACAAATTCCTCCATCCTACTCCCAAAACTCTTCCTAACCTCAGCACTCTCTAACATCTGGACAAACTTGTTGTACACCTTGTACCGAATATTCTTGGTATCCTTGGATCCAAATCATGATACACAGTGGTCACCCACCTTACGATCTGAAACAATAGTATTTATTCCATCATCTCTGAGATGGTTCTCGATCCGTAATCGTGTGGATATATAATGACAATCCTTGGATAGATCTATATCATGGAGAACAACACCATGTTTTTTCAAGGCAGATAACATATAATCTGAAACAGGTATCACCTTTTTAGCTCAGGAATACATAAGTGAAACCTTTATGGCTATATATCCCCCTCGATATTCTTCTCCTGAATACTCAGATCTATCTCTTTCAAGTATCTTGGATCCAAACATTCCGAGTTAGAATGGATGAGACCAGAGCCAGCGAACTTAGGTGATCCATCCAACTCCAAGGATGTCTTCATAAAAGCCTCCCGAATAACCCCACAGTACTTCCCAATAGCACTTCCTTGTCCATCTTTATCATCAAAGTTACAAATACCCCAGAAGATAATCGAATCACAGAAAAAACGTGAGTATTCAGCGAATCGCATTCTCCTAATGGATCCCTTAGGAACATTAGAAAGAACTCCCATATCTGATAACAGGTGTGAGTATTGGTTAAGGACTTTGTTGATAATGGATTCGTTGGATCTGGTAACCATTTGGAGCTGTTTGAAATCATAGATTAAGTACCTAGATGAAAACCATTTGGAATCTTAAATCGGTTCCAAAGTTTTTAAAAAAGCCAATCATCCTCCCTATGGTTGTTGTACTGATATCTTCTTTACCCTCTTTGTGAGTTTACCAATTTCTGCCTCTAACCCTTTCACTGAGATTTCCAGCTGGACTTCCATATTGTCTATCTGGGATGACATTCCTTTGTTCCTTGATAATAATGGATTGGTTATCAAGAATCTCCTGGAATAACTCTGTGAGTTTACCTCCGACAGCCTTTCGTCTCTCTGCTGTTCTCTCTCTTACACATTCTTTACACATCCGCCTATTGGTACTATAGAAGTGCGTCTTATTGGACTTTTCTTGGTTACACTCCTGGCATTCTCTTTTTTCTATTTTGGTAAATGTTTCCAAAGCCATTTGTTTAAAATACACCTAAGAACACTCTAATCAATACCTAGGAACACTAACTACGGAGGCAGGGTGATGGGTGGTGAACACTCTGATACTACTGAGGAATCAACATTTATCACAATTAGTTCTGAAAAGAAATTAGAGAAAGGGTAGTATAGCCATCGCCATATGTAAAGCTTAACCACCCCTGAATCCACTGTTGTTACCCACAACGAAATTTACACCAAAGAAACTACACTGGATTAAAATTATTTCTCAACTACCACTAGATTATATGTTACATTGGGAACCTATCTAGTCCCTCTTCTTACCTCTTTTTAAAAATTATAACTTTGTTTGACATCTCTGAGAACCCATTGGTGTGTCTGACCATTGGGAGTCAAGACAGTTCCCATGGCTAAGGCAGTAGGGTGAGACCACAGTGAAAATCCGGCTTAGCAGAAGGTGGGTGGATACTAAGAGGAAAGATAGGCTGTCCTACACAGAAGAGGGGGAGGGCATGACCACTAGTACTGGACTGGTTCTACAGCACCAGGCTTGTTGTTGCAGACACTAGTTTCAAACTGTTTCCTAGCTTTGATGTTGGCTTGGTTCACAGCACTGCAGCCCCATTTGTCAATGCTCTTGATGGCCTCCTGCCACATACTCCGTTGTACTCCAGCTGTCAATGGGCAGTGCCAGAGGTGGTTGTTGTCCTGTTCAACTTGATGGCAGACTCGACATATCCTATCTGGCTACAGGTTGCCATGCATGGAAGACATCACATTCATGGTGGGGAGTATCCCAAGTAATTTCTTCATCCGCTGAGACTGTTGGTGGCTCAAAGAGTCACTGTTGACGAAGCGAAACATTGATTGGTTGCTGGATAATGCTGAGGGTTGAATGCCAAAGATGCTGTCCATGAGAGGCAGAGCATGTTTTGTGTGCCGTTGAGCAGTCCAAGTATGGCGTCGTCTGAGTGTTGTTTGCTGCTTCAGGGTGTTGCGAAAGTTGTCCTCTGTGAGTTGGTCATGACAGAGTACAAAGAAAGGAATCTCAGTTTGTGCAAAGCAAGTTGCAGCACCAGCAACTCTGAAGTATGTGGTCGTGTATTGTGATGCCTGATATAACATCAAGTACTGCAGTGAGCATGGGTTCAGTTCCACAGTGTTTCAGAGACGAAAAATTATCTCATTTTTCATTTTCGATCACTGTTGATTGCACAGCATTTTACGAATTAAATAGGAAGATTGAATTATTTTTTTGGATGAGGTGTACGCTAAAAATTGGTGGGATGTATCAATGGAATTGAACCTTTGCATCAGTGAATATTGGGAAGATCCTCCTGTGAATATTGGTTCTCTCTACTCTGAAAACTGACCTTTCCAATTTCAAATTTTGGCAT
>KN042440.1:38374-61697 GCA_000739165.1 Podila verticillata NRRL 6337 | reverse complement strand
TGTTTTCCTTGTTTTGTAGAACTTCAACTGATTTCCTCTCTCTCGCTATGTTAGCCAAAGTGACACCAAGCAAAAGCATCAGCGATGGTGACTTCTCGAACGGGATGACGGGAGGTACGTTATACGTGGATTGGGGGTGAATAAAATCTTCGTTCATACCTATCGCGTGTGCGCATTGTGTGGACTGGCTGTGCTTGAACAAAGTCGTCGTTGCTGTTTGGTGCCCGAGCTTGATCTTCAAGCCTGTTTTGCAAAGCGCCACCAGAGAAACAGGGCGTTAGTGAAGGAGGATCGCTTTTCAGGACATGGAGGTACAACAAGTGGTGGTAGAGGGTAAGGGCGGTGTCGTTCATACTCTTGCGAGGGCATTCTGTGTTAGGTGTGAGTGTGGGTGCGGGTGCGTGAAGACAGGATGAGAAGCTTGGGAAAGGGTATGAAGAGTGTGGAAGGAAGGAAAGAAGGTAAAAAAGACCAGCTTCGCCTTTATGTTCACGTGCTGACATTTTGACTATGTTTATGATATCTCGTCATTGATCCAACCTGTCCACCAAATAGTCTTTTCTCTGTCTCCATCTCCATCTCTCTGCATCGCTGCCGAAGAGACCCGTGTAACACCATGGAGCTTTATTAGGCATATTTTGTATCGCTGTGCTTTCACCGGCGAGTGTTGGAACAACGTCGCCTTCGTTGTTTCCTAGTAAAAGCTACTTCTTTATTCACAAATAACCTAATTTTCCATCATACGATAGACTCGGTCCAGAATCGTTGTTGGAACTGCAACCTTCTCTCCATTCGTCAGCTTCACTCGATCAATAGCTTCCGCTCGACTTGACTTCTCTTGTTGGATTCACTATCTTCGTTTGGGCGAAGGCACGATGCGTCTCTGAGGGTCCACGCTACGCTTGATCCTCGTCAAAGGGTCTATTTTTGTCGATCTGTAGCCTGGATATGTAACGTTTTCCAGTCCATAGTCCAGGATTAAAGTTACAACTCTGTCTCCGATTGCAAGGTATTTCTCGTAATGGAGCTTGTTCTTGGATGCTGCTTTCTCGAAATCTCATTAGCAAACTAATACGTCAATATCAAAATCGAAATCAGTTCGCAAATAGAAACGAGATCAATTTGATAAAAATAAATCGAGGAAGAAGTAGAAAAAAACAAAGGATTATCAGTATTCCGTCTCTGTGGATCAAAAAGTGAATCGCCTTGGCTCAGGGTAAATAATAAGGCAGAGCGACCAACTCATAAGGAAACGTTTCCGACCGCGCTTCCTTGACGCCTTCGCCGCTGCTCAGCGCCCAATGCAGGGTGCGAATGCTCAGCCCTGTACCGCAGTAGATGATTGTAAGCTCTCGTTGATCTCCTGCCTTCCGAAATCCATTTAAAACAGGCGACAACCTGTGATCCATCGAACGTAGGTGTTAGGATTTTTTTTTTTTTTTTTTTTTTTGCTTACATTGGTCGCAGATCGGTTTCCGTGAATGACGACCGGAATAACTCGCTGCCTTTGTCGCTGAGTATCTGGGCTTCGTCCACGACCAGCCGCAGTTTAGTTCCGCCTGAGAAATTAGGATAACCGTGGGCAACAAGGTTCTCTCTTACAGAAAGGAGCTCATCCCGACCAACGGACTCCATGACTGATACGGATATTGTACGCTCCTTCAGCTGATCATAGACTTTCCGGAAAAGCTCCATAAACACATCCTGGAACATGTGAGGACAGACTTGGAGAATCGCCCAGCTCGCGCTTGAGAATGTCCGTCGGCAATCTGGGACCTGCAGACAGTATTTGAGCACCAAGATTCGGGACAGAAAGAGTACGAGAGTCATGTTCCTCGCAAAGGCGGTGTTCTGTCTAGGACCCAGCTCTTCCATAGTTTTTGTGTCAAAGAACTCGGCAAGCTGACTGAGATCGCTCGAGCCTAGGTCCTTCTTTGCTGCGTTGAAGTAGAATCCCCACTGAAGACAGAGAATCTCTATCATCGATCGAGTTTTCCCGCATCCTCTCACTAAAGACATAAGGAAAGTGAGTTAGTTCATGGAATCATTAAAATGCAGGTGAATGTAATGGATCGTTATATATGGCGCATTGCAGACAGGAACAAACCTCCAAATACGGGTAAATCCTGTGATTGCATTCTTTCCAGCACGTCCAGTAAGACGTTCGATCTGAACCTCTCTGGAGGAGGAGCGTTGACGCTTGATGGAGGGACCGGTAGATCCAAAAAGAGAAGATTCGGCCGTGATTCAAGAGTTTTGATAGAGCCACGCCTTGCGACCTTCAGAAGGCCACGTATACCGGTCGTAGTGACGGGCAGTCGTTATTTGAGGCATCGAAATACTCTGACACTTCAAAAAGGTATCATTGGACGATAGTTCTCTTTGACCATGTCCAATATAGAAGCCAACGCGAATGCTCAATCAGCTCTCGAGGGATCGGAAAGGTCCAGGAATAGCAGACCAGGTCTCTGCCGGTTTTCTTTAAGTGAGAAAGCATATCCTACATCAAGCCTTCTGTCCTTTTATTGTTTGTTTCAATGGCATGATAAATCAGACACGATTCGATTTTTTTTTTTGAATTCTTGTGGCACTGCCTTGCAAAATGGAGCTAATAGCCAAAATATATGCAAAGGAAAACAAATATATGTTTTGAGTGACGCTCTCCGATCTCAATTAACGTCTCTGCTTCTTAGTCGAGGCCTTCTTTGTGATGGGCACGTTCTTGGTAGTCACCCGACTGGGCATGAAGTCATCATCGCTGGCCCAAGTGGCGGCCTCCTTTCCAGACTCGATATCTTTCCTCTTAGCGGCATTAGTCACGTGTCCAGCGACCTTGAGCTGTTCTGAGTGACTATGATTTGGAATCTCGATGTCAGATGTCGTGCTGCGATGCTCGGAAGAGAAATACTGGGTAATCAAGGTAGTTTGAGAAGGCTGATTCTCCTTATCGCGCCTGAACAGAAAGTCGCTGATGAGTGGTTGCTTCCAGGACGAGGCAACAGAAGGCCTCTTCGACAAGACAGCAGCTGCGCCGATCATCTGCTCCATGTTCTTGTCCATCGCTGTCTTTGGAACCACGCTGTTCTGCAGAGCCTTCGTATCATTCAATCTGGACTTGCGATTTTCGTGTGCGCATCCCTGCTGGTTGTTGTATTCAACAAGATGAGTCCGCTTGAGCATGGATTCGCCCTTCTCTCCCTGACGGCGTGCATGGGTATGTTTGGGAAGGTCGATGAGGTCGCTCCTCTCCTCGAAAAGGAGAGGCGGGGTAAGGGTGCTGAGGGATGCATCCGAACGAGAGTCTGTCTCTCCGTGGTCGACATGTCGCTGGAACAACTTGCTATCACCCTGACTCACATCCTCCGCTACACCAAGTGATAGCGTAGGAACTACGTCGTCGTGGCCAACATCAGAGAAAGAGTCTTCCTCGTCGCTCTCAGCAAGTGCCCAGAAAGAGGCCGCAACTTCCTCCTCGTACTTCCATAAGTCAGTCTTTGGAGCCATAAGGTTGCTGGATTTGGGAGCATCTTTCTCGTATTCAATCGTGTTGTCGATGGCCCTGATCATGTCCAGATTGTTGCAGTCAGTAGTGGCCATGTCATAAGGCTCAGGCTCGTACTGATCACAAATGTTCTCGACAGTTTCCTCTGCCACTTGAGCCTCCTCATTGTCGCTGTCCTTGGAGCCTGCAATAAGCGTAGCATGCTCTTTCAGCAGCCTACGAAACCAAGAAAGAAGAAAGAAGTCATTACAACTTCGACCTTGTATTTCGCCTTTCGTCACCTCTCAAAAATAAAAAAAAAAGAGATAGAAGGGAAAAACACTTACTTGGGTAGGCGATGCTTCGTTTTCTCCGCAGTCTCGATCATCAGCTCACGGAGCATCTTGATGCCTTTACGGCAGTTCTCCAGATCGGTTCCCTGGAACAACTTCAAGGTCTGAAAATCCTCCAACAGTTCCTTCGCAAAGTTTAGGCCTTGTGGTATGTAGATGCAGGCGCCGAGTCGGTACGTGCCATCACTAGACAGTCGATCAATATTTCCTGGCTGGCCGATCTTCGCCATTGAAAGACCAGAGCAAAGGTCGATACCATTGCATGTTCGCAGGAAATATCGCCACTCATACTTATTCCAAGCGACACGTTCCTTCTTGTTGCGCCGGTTGTTGTTGAAGACCCGCCAGTAATACTCGTCGCGATCCGTAAAGCCAATCTTCATCTCCTCTTCCAGGTTAAACCCTTCAAAGAGCTTCAGGAGGATGGCGTCCGCCTTTCGGAATCCCTCTTCCCGCTTCTCTGGGTCGCACCAATAAAGCATGTACTCAACTCGTTGCTCGAGGGCCACATCCCAGAAAAGCCTACAAGAAAAGATGGTATCTTTGTTCAGCGACGAAAATATGCTCAAAATCGTAAAATCGAAAGTAGAGATCAACTTACGCATTCTTCCATGCAGATGCTGCCACAGTGCATTGGCGACGATGGGAATAAGGAAGCATCTTCTTGTCTCTGCCGGACGTGGTACGATCTGTGGAGAATCGCTTCATCGGATCACGATCGCCGGCAACCAAGGGCTTGTGATCATACCAGTCAATGGATGTGGATCCTTGTGTCTGGAGTCGCAAATGAGCTACTTCACGACCGGAAAGCTGCGGCACACCCACACATATACCGCAGTGAAAAACGGTAAGGGCGAAACCATCGGCTTGGACGCGGCTCTTGAACACGAACCTTCTTCCAAACCACCATAGCACAAAGTACGTGGCCGATCTTTGATCAGGACTCAAGGATGCCCTTTTCAATCGCTCACAGTCTTTACATAGCGGACGATACCAGCTTCTGCCGTAGGCGACGTGGACGTTGCAGTTGTCCCGACTACAGTTCTTGCCACAGTGCGGACAAGTTCGTGACTTGGGATCTTCCGGTTGGACGCCGACAGCAGTTTTTTTCGCCCAGTTATTCCTTATCTAGTGGATGGGATAAGTGAATGAGTGGCTGCATCTTTATAGCATAAGCATGCATGGATGATAATCCTCATGACCTACCACTTCGTATCTCTGTTTGATGTAGCATCGCTTGCACATGTTGTTGAGCATCGCTCGGACGGTCAAGTAGGACTTCTCTTCTCGAAGTCCTTCGTACCAGTGTCCCATTTCAGTTTGGCAGACATTGCACTTTTTCCCGTAGAAAGTGGATGACACGAAAAAGTCAAATTTGGAGAGAAGATCAAACCATCGTTTTTCGCCGGGAGAAAGTTTTCTGCCATCAAGCCAGTATTCGGGATGAGGTACAAGTTCTTTGTCCTATTTAATAATAGTGCTCAGGTACGGTTAGGCTGAGGTATCGTTACATAAAGTACATCCAAGTACTCAAAGACAAAACTGCTGAAAGCCTGTTACTCTTACATCCTTCTCCATAGGTGTCGTTCCTGGCTTGTAGATAAACTCGTACCACTTCACTGTCAGTTCAATCGCCTGCACCAGGTTTCCTTTGTACACAACCGGAACCTTGTACTCTGTTGACAGAACGAGGTCAGTTGCTGTTGGTCTACAATCTAACTTTTTTTCAAAAAAAAACGCCACCATTTTTTACCATTCGGAATCGGCTGCTTTGTCTCTTCGTTAAGGACAGGCTCAGGTTGTGGGACAACAGGGATCAGTTTCGATGGAGGTGGAGGGTTGGAACGGGATTGATTGTTGCCTGTATGAGCGGTCTTTCGGTGCTCGCGGAGTCCTTTCGGATCGGCATAGCCTTTATCGCAACCTGATTCTGGACATGGATATGGTCGATGTTTCTTCTGGTGCATCTTCCAGTTCTGCGATCCCTTGATGGACTGGTTGCATGGGCCGCTCTTACTGCCGTGACAGTGGTGCAACTCATGGATTTTTCGCTCGTGATTGATACGATTGTTATCAAAGTTGTAGCTGTTTTCGCAACCAGGAAAACGGCAGTGGAACCTCTCACTAGTGTGTTTTGCTATGTAGTGTTCTTGCATGGCCTGCTTGGTGCCATATGTATTGGTGCAGTGTGGGTCGGTACATTGAACGCGATCGCTGTTGCTCATGTTCGGTAGTGGTGGTGGTGGTGGTGACGGGAGGCGTGAATGAGGTGGCGAGCTTGGTGCAAGATCAAGAAACAAGAAATGTTTTTATTTTTTTATTTTTTTTAATGAGCACCTGATTTTATTGATCGATTGATCGGCGGTCAGCACTGGATCCGTCAGACAAAAGTCTATTTCATGATTCTTTTCCTGACCTAGATGCGTATTAGTTCGTCAATGCAGCAGACAACAATCACTATTACTGAATACGAAAACGAGCCAATCGAGACGCATGCAGCAAACCAGCTAAATGCACGCCATGGTAGGGATCCTTTGTCCACCAGGGTTATATCATATACGGGAAAAATTACAAGAGACCTGCATTGCTAAGCTAAAAGACTCAAAGAGAGTCCAAGCTCTTAAAGCAAGCTGCATTGGCAACCCCACAAAAAGGATTTGGTTATAAGGTCTCGAGGTTCTTGTTATCTTAAGTACTCGAGTCCTTGGAGGCTCCGGCTTTCACTGCCGCCAATGCCTTGACCATAGGAACGTCGAACATTCGCCTTTGTATCTCGAAGACGATGACGAAGTAGAGGATGATCTGAAAGGCGAGAGCATTAGACCAGTCATCAGCGATTGTCTACTCTCGCCTTCGTCGCCTGTTGCCATCTTGTCCGCGTTGCCATCTTGGTCAAGAAGAGGCGTACGGTTGTCCAAGAATTCAGTTCGACAAGACGTAACCGGTCATACGCGTCATTGTCTGTAAAGTAAACTCCTGGATCGTACCAGCAGTAGGATTTGATTGAATTCGATACAGTTGCTGCTAGCGATGTTTCTGGTCCAGGTGCTGCTCATTCTCCTGCTCCTACTCCCTGCCGAGACGAAGCTGGCTTGAGTTCCGAGAAGCTCGCTCCCAGGAAATCGGCGATAAAATCCTCTGTAGCGTCGAGAAATAATATACTATTATTGGTACGCACGGCAACTCTCTTACCTCAGAAAAACAGTGTCACGTCCAAAAGTACCAAAGTTCTCCAGCTGCTGCTTTCGGATACAAGATCGCTTAAGGCTGTCCTAAAGAGCGTCTTGCCAAACTGCTGCTGTCTACACACCGCTAACGTGGTGGAGACCACAGTCTTTCATCGCCTAGATGCATTCTATATCCACAGAAAAAAACCTGTACCTGTTCCTGTCTCTTACGAGGAGGCGGACTCAGGGTGACACACTTCCGTGTGGGCTCGGTCGAGGCTTTTCAATCCCCATTCATCACTGCTTCCAACTGCGTTCCAAAATGTCTGTCACAGTGATTTCTTCGGTGAAGATCCTTGCACTAGCATGGTCCTAGCAGTATTGGCGAATTCCCGCGCACTCCTATCCGGTCGTAGTGACAGGCAACATCATCTCACCCCGTACATACGCGTCAAGAAAGTCGCTAATTTGTGTTCCAGGTGCGAAGAACTTGTCTGTTATCGTTTTGATGTCAACACGAAGGTCCCCTGAATACGAGTAAAAGAAGGATTAGATGTGGAATGTTCCAAACCTTGGAACACTAACGTAAATAAAGACACAACAATCGCACTCATCGGATAGCGGCGTGCTAGGTCGAGAATTGTCCGAGAGATAACCAGGGATTGGAGTCGAGGCTCGAGCGGGGATAGGAGTATGAACTATGTCGGAGCATTTAAACGTGGGAGATAAGGTTAGTAAAATGAACAAGTTCATGCAAAGGTGTCAATGAAACAAAGCGCGTTTGCATTACCTGGCGGGGGTCGCTGGACGATGATGTGGAACATGTTTTTGGCAGCCTCATCGACAAAGACACCGCGGAGCTCACGGGTTGCCTTGAGTTTCTTCCTGTCGTCCTTATATTATTGATGTAGATGGGCACCTCGTCGTCGTCGTCGTCATCGGAGACTGCGATCGATACAGACCAGAGGGTGAGCATTTTTGCATCGACATCGGCGAAAGTGATTGCATTCTTGTCCTTGATTGCATCCTTGAGCGTGTCGACAGTCTTTGTTCGGTCCACCTCGAACAGAGAACGGGTTCCATTCGCCATCAACAAGACAGAACAGGGTCAGGAGATTGTCGGTCGTGTTGCTCATGGCGTTGTTGTTGATCGTGTTTTTCGAGGTGTTGTTGTCGGTAATGTTGTCGCTAATGTTATCGGTCATGTTGTTGGTGTCGGTGTAACGTAGCATTATCGTAAAGCAACTTCGGTGGTGATTAAGAAAAGGAAGGTGAGAAGAATTGAAAGGCGAAGCGACACGGCTCCAGGACAATTCACGCCATATCTACGTCACCGAAGTAACGCAAATGTGTGTGCTTTCCCCGAGCCCAAACGCAGCCTTATGTATTTGCTTATACACATAAATGGGCTGCCTAAAATAGAAATAAGCTAGTGTCTACTCTTGATCTTGTTCTTCCTCCGTCCACTCGACAGGCACCTTTCGTTTGACCCTTGCTCGCTTGGACGCTTGAGACTCGACAGGCACCTTTCGCTTCATCCCTGCTCGCTTGGCCCCTTCAGAAGACGAGGCGGCCTCTGAAGACCCTCCAGAGTGGGACATGAAGGTCACAGAACGGCGTTCTTCCCAAGGGTAGTTTCCATTGACATCTCTGGGCTGGAGGTACCTGGGTCGTTGCTGTGTGAGAAGGTGTCCTCGAACAGCATTGGCAATATTATGGCCTGCCATCACGTCTCTGTGCATGAATGCTTTGCACTTTAAACAATAGAATCGACGCATGTCAACCTTCCCAACAAACTCCTCGCAGACTGGACACCGCTGGGAGGTGTAATACTCATTGACGCCAATCACAATGTATCCCAACGACCGCGCCTACATGAACAGGGTGGCACAAATACGAAAAAGGTTAGATATAGCATAGAAAAAGAATGGATAGGGACAAGTCCGTCCATAACTTACCTTCTGCACAAAATAAGATTGGAAGGATTCGTGCAGAGAAGACAATCTTATCTTTGAGCTGAACTGGCCAAGCCCTACACCAATGACGACCTTGTTGTCCTTGTCTCTCTTGGCTCCCAAAGACCCTCCAACAAGTTCCAAAAGTCGGTTGGCGATGATCCTGTACTCTTCATCTTTGGCCTTCTGCGCGTTCCATTTGTGTTTTTTCAGAACGACATCGCCATAAAACCCTTCGAGTTGCGCCTTACCCTTCTCCAAATCAACGACAAACTTCTTGATCGACGCCTCTGAGCCTCGCAGCGCCGGCAGTTTGGTCTCAATCTCAGTAATAGACATCTGTCCTTCCGATGCTCGTCCTTTCCTGTGCTCCAGCCAATTCCGGTGTTTAAAAGTGGGTTGATAGACGGCCTTCTGCTTGACGGCAAGGTTGAAAAACTTTGGTGCAGCGGTCCTAGTCTGCTTGTCCTCTATTCCTTCTTTCACTTCACTCATGGGTGAAGGGACAGGCTCTACGGGTGAAGGCAAGAGAGCACTGGCACCCACAACAAACGCCTGTCCCAAATCGATCCCTAAGATCTTGATCTGACTAGGATCGCAAGCCCAAAGCGCAGCCACATCCTCTTTGGATGTAACAACGTTCCTGATTTCACTCAGAAAGTAGTCGGTTCCACCCAAGGTAGTGGTAACAGGATGGGGTAATCTCTCAGGTGGGAGGCGACGGTACTTGACGCAGTTCAGTTCATTGAGCTTGAAGGCAAGGACTTGAAGACGGAAACCATCGAACCTGATTGATCCCCGTAGAACATAGCCCTTGGTGGTATAAGACGAGGGATCAAATGTGTCTCGACGGAGCCCACGAAGATGTTCCCTTGTTGCGTCTATCGGCATCCTCAGTGTACACCTCGACAGATTCCGTTTCTTCCTCCTCTCCTCCATCGAGTATCCGCCAATGTCAGTCAGCAGCAGGTTGATGAGGTAGCCAGGTTCGACTCTAGAGAGCCATAGACCGACAGAATATTGCGTGACCTCGTGGGGTTCAAGCGAGGGGAAATCGACTGAGGCGCATTGTTGCAGAAGCTGTCTCAGGACGTCATTCTGCCAAAAGACCTTCGTCAGATCCAGTTCCGAGAGGCCGACAAACTTCGTTTCCATGGACGACAATGGGGACAGGCGCCTGCGGCACCCAGAGATCCTGTTCAAGATTATGAAGTTCTCTGCCGGGGACAATTTTGGATCGATGTTATCCACTGCGCTCAAAGGTAACAGGCCTTTCTTTTTAAGAATCCGAATCTACCAGAATGAAATTAATAATGTTAAATAAAAAAAAAAAAAGTTATTAGACCAGATGTTAATAGAATGCCTCATAAGCCCCACTGGCTGCCTGTTGTTACCTTTTTAGCAAGATCAATCGAACCATTTCTAAAGTGCCTATTGAACTCAACAGAAAGGTTCAATGCAGTTGATTGCAGAATAGTGGACGCGGGATACACGCCGTCCGCTGTTGATTTGGCGAACAAAAAACAATGGCGAAACCAAAGGAAATGGGTGAGATGCCAGGTATGGAGCACCAGTTACAATAAACCGATTTTACACAACCCAGCACGAGATCAAAGTGAGTCTTACCTTCGCCAGTTTCCTCAGGCAAAAAGTTCTTGGCCTTGACCCAACAGGCGCGCACAGCCAGCACGGTTTTGGATGTGTTCTCTGGGGTTGGTTTCGTCGTGTCCGTGTAATGGAGAGGAGGACATTTCGAATTGTAAATCGCTGTCAGAAGTGAAAGGAAGAACTTTAGGGTTTCGTTCTTGCTGTCGTTGCTGTCGTTACATTCGTCATTTCTCTCTTGATCATCTCGCTCGACAGCATCCTGCTCGGCCTCGATATCCTCGTCTTTGATCACATCTTTCGCGGTGAAGGGACGGCATAGTCTGGCAAGGATGAGCCTGTCCTGTTCGTCAACATTCTCCAGCGACAGCTGTTCGAGGTACTGCCCAATTGCCAGCTGACAGGTCCGCTTTGCTTTGGCAGCTTTCTTGGCGATATCTGAGAAACAAGTCTTGATCTGAGGTAAATATTCAGGTGGGAGAGATTCCTTGGCCAGGGCTCGAGACACGTTTGCATTGATCGTGCCAACGTTCAAGACTCGAGTGGGGTGCTCCCACTGAAGTTCCTTCACAAGGTTACGTTTTTCCATGTCATCAAGGTTTCGCACACGTTTCTTGGACTTCGCTTCTGGTTTGGGTGGAGAGATGGGTTCCTTAGGCGATTCGGGGATTTTAGTCCATGGTTTCCAAACGAACTGCTTCAAGACATCGGGGGGCTCGTGCTTGACCATGCGCGACCTAGTCTTGATTGCGTACCGTTGACGATACTTGTACTTCCTGCCAGACGTATGAGGCGGGGGTGAAAGTACAGGCGCACGGTCGACGGTGTCATACCGGTTGAATTTAGGTCTGTCTCCGGCGTGGTCCAAGGATGGATCGGAGATAGATCTGCGTATGTGAGGACCAAACATGATGTCAATTTATGTCTTCTTGTTGCATGCACACTCTTCTACTCCCCACAATACCATCAACGCACAGTAGCATACCTTTCTTTCTTCGCTCTCATTTGGTCCTTGAGCATGATCAACTTCGCCTGTATGTCCTCTAGAGTCACAGACGACTGCGACTCGCCCTGGGCAGGGTCACCTTGGAGGACTTGAGGAGAAGAGGAGAGGCTTGGAAGGGTGAACTCTCGATGGGCAAACACTCTCAGGGCCGGTTCGAAGTGCAACTTGCTCGGATTTTTGAAAGCGACCTCTTCATGAGCCATGTAGGCTTGTACCATTTGGTCCGCATCCACTAAAGAAAGTAGGGTAAGGAGGTAAGGACAGAAAAGGTTCGCGTTAATCTCTCTGAATAACCGTTTGACGCCAGAGAAAAAAAAACACGCGAAAGAATGGAGAGTAAAACGAAACTTGCCACCGCCCTCCAAAGACTGAATGAGCTCGTAATTCGTGACTAAACCCATTTGCTTCATGTTCGAGGTGTAGTCGTTTCGGCAAACGATGCCAAGGACTGTAAGACCTGTTCTCGAAAGCTCCAACTGCTGCAACAGTCGAGGAACATCGTAGACTAGGTAGCCACCTCTGGCAAGTGGCTTCCAGATAGTATGGACCGAGGAATGAATGAGGCTGTCGCTGTCGCCCGTGATCACGATGTCGCTGGTGGTGCAGTCGATGGCGATGGCGATATCGGCCTCGGAAGGACACTCGATGACCCTCCATCCTTTATCCCGTAGGTACTGGGCGAGGGCCGTGCGAAGGTTGGGCAACAAATAAAAGGAAGCGTCAATGGACTTTCTCAGTTTCCAAAAGTGTTGTTTTCGGAGTCTCCTTCCTTCTTGAACGATCGTCTCCATGTCGCTCAACAAAGCATCGGCTTTCTTCAAAGCTGCTGTGCGCCTCGACTCTCGGCTCTCCAATGTTGCGCGCTTCTCCTCTGGAGATGGACCATCCAGATAAAGAATGGTGGTTGATTGCGGAAGCTGAAGGGACTGTAAATGATATTCAAAAATCCTGTTGGCGGTTGTCGAGTCGTGGTTGAGAAAGGCTCGGCGAATGGTAGTATACATGGAACCCAGGATATCCACGCGAAAGAAAGACCCTGGGAGCAGGGGATTTTGAGGGAACTGAGACTGTAGTCGTGCCTCATACCCCTTCTTCCGGACGAACGGCCATAGGTATGGAATGCCCATCAGGGCGGAACTGGAGTGGTGGAGAAAGGAAAATGGATGGTGCAGTGAAAAAGAGGAAAGGCGTGGTGAAGAAGAGGAAAGGTAGGGTGAGGAAGAAGATGGGTGGTGCAGTGAAAAGAGAGTATTTATACAAATTTGTTGGCAAGGAGTATGTGTGGTGTGGTTGTCTCTGTGGGCGTTGGTCAAGGACTGTTTTTTTTGCCACCATATGCATCTTGCATAATCTGCGAAGGGGAGCGGGAAAAAAAGAGATTCTTCCCATTTCCCATTTCCCGTTTCCCGTTTCTTGATTCCGATACTGCATCTCGACAAAAAACTATTGGTAGAAAGCTCGTCCTCCTTCCCTTTCTAGTCTTGACTGTTTTCCCAATTTACTATAACTCTTCGCTGACGACCGCTTAGATCAACATCAACCACCTTTCATCAATCATCAATAACATCAACCAGCAGTACCATCCCTCTAGTTGCTTAACAAGCTCATCAACAACGGCACTCTCAACAGCAAGAGCTGCATCCATTTCATTTTTTCTATACCTCATCTCGTTGGTTTATTGCCTCCAACATCAATGGCTCCTCCATCCGCGTCTGGGAAATCTGGGAAATCGAAAGCCACCTTACGCCCCAACTTGTCAGAGGCAGTCATCAACTTGGCGCCAATTGCTATTGAGAATAGGCGCAAGATAATGTCCTCAGAGCCAACACTTCCTCCGCCTTCCAAGGAGGCAAAGACCGGCACCGATGATACTCTCTTCCAAGGCAGCAGAGAACTCTGGCTAGCAAGACGGCTAACAGACCCTGAGATATATCCCCCACTGCAAGTTGGCAAGGAAAACTCTGCTCCACCGGGTGTTCGACACAGGACTAAGGCGGCAGTTCATCGACAACTCGCATCTGAGTTCAATCTAGAAAAGGAGCATGCAGGATTCATGGTTGATGAAGGGAAGATCAAGAACAAGATCGCCAAGATGTTACAACATTTCAAGCTTGCGCATCGGTTTCGACATTCCTTGGACACTGGTAGCATGGACCAGAGGACTTGGCAGGCTGCAGTCAAGGAAAAATACGCGCACTATTTCGTCCTGGAGCCAGTATGGGCTACTCTGTGGAGTGATAACATTACTTCTCATAGTGACTCCTTCAGCAACCTGGGTGAAAATGTTACCGTCGATGGTCCCTGTCCAATCAACACTGTCCAATATCATTCTGATGGAGGTAGCGAGGACGAGAGGAATGATGTGGATACAGGATCCGGTCTTGACCGAGGATGGAAGGACGTAGTTACAGCTTCAGAGGACAATGGCGCCGAGGACATAGTCAGTGTGGCAGAGGATGAGTCCCAGGATAGATCCTCACAAGGCCGGCATCATTCAGTGAATAAAGCGGTGTCGGGACTGGAGTCACTAGGGATGATCGGGTTACAACCCAACCGAGATGAGCAACCAATAAGCTGTAGAAAGTTCAAAGAACAACAGCAGCAACCCATCAGTAATTTGCTCAATATTCTCGACGCGTTGGGTCGGTATGAGATTGATGCCAGGAAAGAGACGGAAATAAGACAGATGGAATTGGCTCAGAAGACAGAGTTGGCAGAGATTGAATTTAGGAAAGCTATCCGCCTTGCTGAAATCGGCGCAATGAGAAAGCGGGAGGAGGTTTTTCTGGACCAGAAGAGGGAGCTTCTTTTGGAAAGGGAGAAGAGGGTGTTGGCCAAGGAAAAGGAGCTTGAGGAGCTTCTTGAAATTGCAAGGAAGAAGCCAGGCGTTGACACGACCCAGTCAATGGCACGTTCGACACCTTCGCAGAACACAAGTAGATCCCCAGCTCTAGCTAGGCATAATGAATAAACGCATGCTTTTATTACTTGGTATTTGTTGGTGCATCTCAAATCTGCGATTGCACCAAATGAGCATGTTGTATCCAGGATATCAGTCAGACAAAAACGGTTATCCCAAAATACCGTGAGGATCGATTCTCTCAAACAAACAAGCACATACATTATTTCCTTGAAAGGTTCTGCCAATAAACATTAAGTCCGGGAATCGAGAAACGGAGTCAGAATCCTTTGTTTATTTAAAATAACAGATACCAAAAAAAAAAAAACCAACCTACTTTCCTCCTCCTTGCATCCTCCTTCTCCCCGATTCCCCTTACTCCACCTATCCACACATTCAAGCATGAGTGGTTTGAGGGTGAAGGATATCGTTCTCTTCTCTGATGAATTCGATCCTCGCAATCTCGTCACACCATTCACTATTTCCATGGAAAAGGACGTGTGGAATGTAACCCTCAACGGCGAGGAATTCAAGGACTTTTGGCACACTGAGCGATCCGCCTTGCAATGGCAAATGAAGGTTGAGAGTGGTTTTCGACACATCCCACTTAAGAAGGAGAACGCCAACGATCTACTCCCAATCCACACAATGATTCCAGGTTCTGTTGGAAGACCACCAGTGTACGATTGGAGCTTTCGATTTTGTTGCAGAAGACACCGTCCTCCTTCGCAACTGCAAATCAAACGCGATTCTGTTGGCAAAGGTTGTGCAGTTGAAATCAGGATGCGAAAGCTGCGGAACAAAGATGCAGTCGAGGTGGAGTACCGATGGCGCCACAACCACGAGGATTCAGCAAAGGCGAGGTCAAAAATGCCGCTGAGTGGTATTGAGCTTGAGTGGGTCAAAAAGATGGCTACAGATGGCTTTGACTGGAAAGCAATAAAAGCTCGACTTCGTTTAGACAATTGGTCGCTCCGTCAGGTAATTTTGTTCTTTGCTTTGTTTCTAGAAGAAAAGTGTGGGTCTTTCTCGCCTTTGCCTTTGCTCTCTTTCTGTCTCTGTGTTACTGGACCCTTGAAATCCTCATTCAGCAATCATCTTTTAATATATGATACTGTTCATTTAGATCGAGAATCAAGATGCCGCTGGTCCATTGCCTCCTTGCCTTTACATGCTGTATGACGATGTTCGAACTGTCGTATACCGCAACCGGACGAAGCAATCTCGGAAGGCAGTCAGTCCTACGTTTAGTGTGAAGCTTTGGCTTGAACAAATTACAGCAGAGGGTGGCAAAAGTATGTTCAAGGATGGGGCCATTCAGGACAGCAACCATTATTTATTTGCTTGGTGTACAAAGTTTCAGCTCAAGGTTTGTGGATAGCTTGCATGAACACTATTACTTGAATATTCTCGACCCAACACTAACGGCGTTGCTGTTGTTGATTATTCTATAGATCATGGAGGATAACACCACCATCATATGTATGGACTCGACACACAAAGCGGTTAAATCACTAAAGCCGAGCGCAGAAAACGATAAAGTCTTTACTTCCGCATATTTGTTCACCATTCTTGTCAAAGATCGAAAAGTGCAAACTGGCATACCAATTGCATTCATGGTGTGCAACTCCGAATCAACGTAAGAGTCTCGTTTATATGTGTTTTGCTAATCTATTTTGATGTAGCCTAGTATCCAGGACCAAATATCCTCATTTTTTTTCTCATTGAACTATAGCTACATTATTACTGAGTGGTTAATGTGGTTGAAAACTGATTGCGGGCTCCGAGCGTCCAAGTTCATGGTCGACTGTTCCATTGCAGAGTCTGAAGCACTGAGGCGGGCATTCCCACTTCCTCCCATGGAAATTTACTTTTGTACATTCCATGTAGGACAAGCTTGGGAGCGAAAATTGCGAGAGCTACACAATGTGAGTGAAATATAGCGTCTCTCTCTCTCTCTCTCTCGTATGCGCGCGCACACACACACACTCACTTACTCTCTCTCCCTGTCAAATTGAATACGACTTTGTTTGCTGGTGGTACCAATTTTAATTTTAATTGACCTCTTTTTTTCTTTTTGCGCTTTATCTGTTTTCTCCCAAACAAAGGTAGAGGATAGTAACAAGATGCGTTCAACTTTGAAAGCCATTCGAAATGCAGACTCTGAGGCCACACTTCAGGAAGCATGGAGGAGGTTTCAAGCATCATTCCCACAGGCTCAAAGGCTTATTGCCTACATCGGAACTTGGATGGAACCAAACAAACTAGCCAAATGGGCCCTTTACCACAGAGAGGTGAAGACATACGTTCTTATTCCCTTCGCCTCTCTCTATACACTTGCAATTCATCTCACAATTACATCTTACTCTGTTTTTGTAACAGGATAATCAGCATATCAACACTAATAATTTAGTGGAGAGCTGGCACAAGACCTTCAAGAGGCAGTACTTAGGATACACCAGGGACTTGCGCCCTGACGATCTGGTGTTTTTATTACAAGGCTCGGTAGACATTGACTTCAGGACCTCTTATTACAAGATCAGTCGTGGAATACAACCTATAACACTGTCCGAGTCTGCAGCGGCAAGAAATGCGAAGGCAATGGCATTGCCATTTGTTGATGCTAAGGACATGGTCATAGGCATGTTCGAGGATAGAAAGGTGCTTACATTTGCAAATATGCGTTTCCTGTGTGTGCTTTGTTATAAGTTTCTAAATTTGTTGCATTCACACTGCTCTATTGTAGTTTTTAGTCGATTCTTTCTCTAGTTCTGGCGAATCGTATTCTGTTAGCGCAAACACGGATTTTTCATGTGTTGTTTCTTGCACTTGTAACGACTACGTCCGGTATAAGGAGCCTTGCAAGCACATGTATCTTGTGCCAAGGATCTACAATGAGATCGAGATCAGTTACGGGGGCGAGCCGTCCGTCTTGGAAGAAACAATCACTAGGGACAGCCAAGTCGATATCTCTTTGGAGAAGGCGCTTTCACCCCAGCTTCTTCTTTTGCTCCAGAGGCATAGAGCTGAAAAGAAGGAAGCTGAAAGGCTAGCCAAGGAGGCTGAGAATGCACGAGCGTTTGAAGAAGGAGAGACACAGTTGAGGGCCTTAATGGAAAAGATTGATGCCACACTTCGGGCAACCAAAAAAAGAAAGTGCTCATACCAGTACCTTCAAGAAACAGTAGCGGTGCTGCACAACTCTTATCTTCAGGTCAAAGGACTTAACGAGAGTGGTGCTGGGCGAAAATGCCAGTGAATAAATCGGCCATGTCAAATGAGTTCATAGCATAGGGTCTCGGTGTCAAATTATTAGGTCGTTTTCGATCCATATAAGGAAAAATCTTTATTTCCGCGGTCCTTTAATGTTTAATTCCAGAAAAAGTTCAAGCCAATGAGTGAATTATGGCGCCAATTGTCCTGAACCCAGCGACACTGGTTACGTCACCGTATTTTCAAAAATCGCCCAAACCGCAGAACGAGGATGGACATGAACACAACCCAGGATGACTTTGGTCAATGCCGTAGCTGTATCCTTGTCAACATCATCGGCTGCTGCAGGTTTGTATGGTTGCTGCCACTGTTACCGTCTTCATCAACCGGTCGCAAGTACAACGGACGCTGTTGGTAAAGATCATTATTTTCTTCGTCTCGATCAATGGCTCAAAAGCTCCCCTCATCTTTTCTTCGTCTCGACCAATGGCTCAAAAGCTCCCCTCATCTTTTCTTCGTCTCGACCAATGGCTCAAAAATTCCCCTCATCTTTTCTTCGTCTCGACCAATGGCTCAAAAGTTCCCCTCATCTTTTCTTCGTCTCGACCAATGGCTCAAAAGTTCCCCTCATCTTTTCTTCGTCTCGACCAATGGCTCAAAAGTTCCCCTCATCTTTTCTTCGTCTCGACCAATGGCTCAAAAGTTCCCCTCATCTTTTCTTCGTCTCGACCAATGGCTCGAAAGTTCCTTCATTTAAGCATGTAAACTAATGGGCACTTTGCCTCCTTTTGATTAGAATTATTTTCCCTCGTTCCAGTTTCGAACAGGAACTTTCTGAATGACAAAGGTGAATCTCTTGAATACACTAAATACACAATTTTCTTTCTACTGATGTTTCTTGTTAGGATCTGGCGATTTCTGTAGGTGGCGATGCGCTTGTTTTTCGTCCTCTGCAGGAAGGAGCGTATATTGATGACAGTCGCGTCGTTTGTCCGAAGTGCACCAAAACGGTAGCAAGAAAAAAAGCCAGACAGCATTGCAGGAGTTGCAAATTTCAAACCACTGGAGCCGGAGCCGAGGAAGACGGTGGTGGCGTTGGCGACCCTCAAGCATCTGTCGATTCTGGACGGAAACGGTCATATTCTGACCTGGAAAACTCAGCAATCGTCTGGGAAAAGATGTGTCGCTCGGTCCCCTCTAATATTATGCAGCCAGTCATGGACAACCTGAATGCCGCTCCATTCCATAAAATGGATGTGCAATGATTTTATCCGTGGAAGCGCAGGAGTTGCTACGATCAATTCTTCCAGAAGAATACAGCATTTCGAAAATCAGCACTTCACAGGAAAAGGCAAAAGACGACATAACCAACGTCGAGGATCGGCTCAAAGATACACACGAACCAGTGACTTCAGGACACCTTTCTGTTATCGAGGCTGGCGGGGAAAATGGACTGGAGCGTTTAATGGGTGCAGTTATTGTTTCTGGCGAAAATAACTTCAGAATAACGTGTGCCGAAATTTACTTCCGAGACTCCTAGATTGATCCTCATGCCGAATCTCCGGATGCTGTTCCATCCAGCATACCAACGGAAGAACGTTCAACTCAGTATTATGGCAGACTGAAAATCGTGAAAATCGGGGACATCGGAAGCAACAAGAAGTTGGTGATCGGAGTTCGAGCCTATAACTACCTTGTAACAGCAGGATTCAGCAATGGCAACATTAGGGTAGGACCAGGACGGTGTTCAGAGGGTTTGGAAGTCAACGACAGAACAAGACTCTTTGTTAAAAGTGACAGGCAGGATCCAAATATGCTCACGGGCGATATTCTCTCTTTTGGTCAGTTACGGAGTAAGTTCGGCAACCCTTCTACCTACCTTGGGAGAAGATCAGCGCTTGTCGGCTATGCATCTGTTCCTGTCATGCCGGTCACTATTTTCACGTTGTCGCAATTCGGAGTGCCATTTAGTGAAATATTTCGACACCTTGCAGCATCGGCGAAACCTGGCATTGAGAAAAATGTCACCATTCGTTTGGACGACATCACGGCGCCACCTGAGGACGACAAATCAATCCCCGCACAAATTACTCGTAAAATCATCAAACTGTTCTCACCTGGAATTGAGAATCTGATAATTACCGGTAACAAGGAGGCTGAGAAAGCTCTCATGGATCTTGCCAACCATTTTTCGGGAATTATATCCGACAAAAACCTCACGATCCAAAATAGGATTGAGCGAAGAATTCTCAGATGAGCATCAAGGCAGTGACCCCTTCCTCAAATCTCCGTCGAGGGTACTTAGTCTTTCTTTTTCATAGTCTATAACATTCCCTCATTAAAAAACTCATTCACACACCAGGAGGCCAATCCCTTTTTTTTTTCCAAACTTTTTATTGTCTAATAGGGGATATTTTAACGCGCGGACAGCGTTTAAGGGTAAGGACAACAGAGGAGACGTGGGAAAAGAGAGGAGAGCGGGGGACAAGAGGTGACAACTTGTACATGACCGTTTCCAGGGAGCTGTTGGGAGGCCGAGGCGGCGCGAGGCCCCGCTTGCATCGGCTTCATCCCAAGACACTCGAGTTTGAAGGCCAACGTCGACCAGTTGTCCCCACATCGCAACCTCAGTCTTCCGAGGATGTCTCCGTGTATCCCTCTCAAACCCCCGCTGGCTCCCAAGATCCGCTTATTGCTCTCTAGATCCTACTTTATTCCAAATTATATAACCATCATAGCATAAGCTTACACCTAGAACATCAATAGACTCGAATATCTATTTATTAATATTATGATCCGGCCCTGACTTGGCTGAGGAATGTTATCAGCGATTTTCTGTAATTCATCGCGTCTGCTTTCCATATGTTTCTATCAGTGGCAAGGCTAGATTTATGGGTATCCTGAACATCATTTCCTTCTTGCCATCTGATATGAGTTGATGATGGCAGCGTCGAGTAACCCAGAAGAAGGAGAAAAAAAAGAGGCATCTAATTTCGACTCAATGCCTGTTGGGTAGAGTGATGCGTGATAAAATGGCTATAACTCCACTACATAGTGTTTAGGAAAAGAAGGTTGGTCCATTTCAGGAATGCGATCCACGCAGTTAAAAAAAAACATAAGGCCCATGCAACATGCGCTGTGTAAAACCAAATATATAGCCGTGCAGCAAAGCAGTCTTGGTAGAAGCATTCTATACCAGCGAGTCCAGGAGCGCACACAGCTACAGTTCAAGTCCCAGGTGGGACGCTGAATGCGTTTGCCACAGGTTGAGAATGAGGAACGAAAGAGCCATTCATCCGACGGCGACTTGATCCTTCCATTCTCGTGGTCCTGGACCATCAAGGTTCTTGGCCCCTAGACCAGCGCCACCAAAAAAGTAGAATAGAACAAAAGTCAGAAGCTATCCGATCTACGCGAGGTCAAGCGCTTGGGACATGGCTGTATAAATCGGTACGACGACAATTGATTGCTCTTCTCAGCTCCATCGCTGGTGTTCCAATTTGCGGGTCCGTCAACACAGTCGATGGAACTATGATCCGACAGACGTAACGCGCACGCACAGTCTATAGAACAATGGGCTTAATCTCAGCAGATCGTAGCAACAAGGCTACTCTACTGCTTGCAATACCCCGTTCAATTAAAGTCGTCTGCAATGGATCTATCTCATCCAATATTGTTGCCATTCCTTCCCTCCATCCATCCATTCTGCATTCGTCCCAGCTACCATCTCCGTCCTCGCTGACTGTTCAAGTTGCATGTTGCGGTGGGTTTCGGCTTGCCTTTTGTTGGTGTAAAACCTTCCAGCGCGATCATGAAAGCCATACCCCTTGAGCCTCGAGTCGTGGATGGTATTTGTGAGGGGGTGGGAGAAGGGTTTAGTTGAAGATAGCTAGTGAAAGAGCGAGGGCTCAAGTCACGTAAACGATGTGTATTATAATAGGAGAGGATATTAATACTAACAGATATGACAGGAATTATTTTCATTTTCATTTTTTTTTTTTGCTTCTTGATCAGAACAATGGTACTAATATATATCTCTATCATTTTTCTCTCTCACTCTCAATAAACGCTAGAGGTTAGCCCTTGCGGATGGCTGCATAGATCTCGCACATGAGGTTGGTGTTGAGGGTCTTGCCGATGAAGAAGTCCGGGGTGTTCTTGTTCTTCTCGTAAAGGTCGATGTACCTCGAGGCGTGGATCTGTTTGGTCTTTGTGATGTCGCAGATTTGCTGGAGCGTGTTGCCCTGCCTGTGCAGGGCCAGGATGATGTACGGCTTGCCCTTAGAGTGCTGCTCAGGAATGTTCAGGTACCTGTATTCCCTCATAAGGTATTCTACCCTCTCCTTGTCTGCCTTTTTCAGTGTGAGTCCGACCCTAATGAGGATTGTGTTTCGGTGTTATGTTGTTTTCCTTGTTTTGTCTTTTTTTTTTTTTTTGCTTGTGTTTTTGTGTTTTTGTGTTTTTGTGTCTTTGTTTTTGTGTGTGTGTTCGGTTTTTTTTTTTTTTTTTTTTTTTTTTTTTTTTTTTTTTTTGGGTTGGTTCATTTTGTTTTTGGCATTGATTTTGTACCTGGGGCACTTGATAAGCGGGCGGATGATCTTTTGCTTCGTGGGAACAATCCTGAGGAGAGAAGTCTCGGAGAAGGTGGACTTGGAGAAGCTGGCGTTGTCCACCAGGTTGATGATCATCTTGGAGTTGGTGTGCTTGAGGACCTGATCCACCACCAAGCACGGACCTTCAATGATTATCGCCATCGGGTCGTTAGAGAGCTGAATCCCACGAACCAGGATCCCCCCGAAGCACGTGTCATGCCTCCCAAAGGTGATGTCTAGGCCCTTGTAGGACCCGCCTTTGTAAGACCCGTTCATCTTATGGAAGTACCACTCGCCGCAGGTCTTCTGGTCCTTGTCGCTGTGGGTGAACACGTCCAGGTGCTTCCCGCCATTGAGGTAGAACTCGATCTCCACCAGCCTGTAGTAGTGCTTGTCGTTGACCACCATCGCCACCGAGTTCATCAGATACATCGCAATCTTGTCAAAGTGCCCGTGGAACTCCGCCGCTGTCGACCCAATCTGGTCCGGCGCAAGCTCCATCAGTCTTCTCAGCTCCTTGAACTCTGCCCCGCTATTAGAAGAAGAAGAAGAAGAAAGAAGAAAAAAAGAACGTGGAAAATTCGTGAAATCAACCTGACTTTTTCTTTTTTTTGTTCCAACTTCAGACAGCAACGAAAGAAACCTTAAGAAAAAAAGTGAGCACAAGAATTGTGGTTTGGGAATAAACAAAGGGAACGATATTCTTACACATCGTCAATCTTCCGGATCTTAGAAGGTGCACTGCTGCTGCTGCTGCCAGAGGCAGACTCGATGGTGTCGGTGTCAACCACCTTTCGCTTCAGGCTTTCCATCTTGTATCTTTGTCTGTGGATTTGGGGTTGCTTTTGGGGTGCTTCAGTGCCAATCTGTGTGCCTGGAACAGTTCAGCTGCTGAGGGGCGTTTTTTGGTGAGATGTGGAGAGAAGGAGGGAAAGAGAGAAAAGGTGGAGTAGGATGTCAATGAAAAAAAAGACTACCGTATTATGTATCTTCAGCTGATAGCGTGGGCAGAGACGGTACCTGGGACGAATGCAGAATGGAGGGAGGGAGGG
>KN042440.1:0-17872 GCA_000739165.1 Podila verticillata NRRL 6337 | reverse complement strand
GGGCATGATTCGTTATGATCGAACTCATGTTAGTTCAGTAAAAGCTCCGCTTAAAGCATCAGAAAGGGAAGAGATGATCGAGTGCCTTTTCGCCGGCCATGGAACCTAGGAAGACATTCAAGTAGATCAAGCTGGCCCAGTCATAATAAATAATCGTCACTCGCCTCACTCTTCTTTTTTTTTTCCCTCTTTGTCTTTTCGTTGACGCCCCCCCCCCCCCCCAAAGGAGGCGGAGGGTTTAGAGGGCAAAAGTGATATGGTGATATTGGCATAGCAGTGTGGTTCTCTCTCATTCTAGCTGGCTGCAGATAAATCAAAAGAAAAATCAGAGAGGCAGATGATTTAGATGGGGAAGTGATATAGTGATCTCAACTTGGCTTTGTAGAATGTGTCACAGGACCATTTCTTTTGATATTTATGTGTGCTTAAATCCGACAAAGATGTTTCTTCTTTGCTCCCACCTATGTACTCACACAGTACTTTATCACCCTGTGCCTTATTGTGATATTACTCATCCCATAACATATCATTCAACAGCTTACCTCGTTACTACTCACTTATTCCACTACCTTTATTACTCCACATACATTTACACCACTTGCACTTCGTCTCAGCTTTTCTCGCTTGTCTAAGGGCTACTATCTGTTTGTTTTTATATCTTTTTTTTTTTTTTTTTCATGTCTATCAAGAATGAGTAGTCCAGAATTACCACCACTTAGTTCCGAGTCTTCATTTCCAACATTTTCTCCACTCTCATCCGGTCCATCATATCATGGAGGAGAATCATCAGACGCCATGCCTGACTGGCTTAGTGAACTATATGGATCTGAGCCGATTGCCTCCGACCCTGCATATGAACTCTATGAAGAGTTTGGTGGGTCATTTGATCTTAGCAGCAACACATTTCTCGAGGATCCTCTTAAATCCGATGAGTGGAAGGTTGAAGTATGTTACATCTCGCCCAAGTTGTCAATATGTGTAGATGTGTACACCTGTATCTCTTTCTCACTGTTACTCTTTTGACCCCTTCTTACTACAAGGTTGATCCCTTGGAGGAGGATGACACAGAGACCAATTGGGAGGAATTTGCAGAGGAGTGGTTGGAAGAATGCCATGCTCATCAACCTGATATTGGGCGACAAGAACCGGGCGCTGAGTCAGACATGTATGAGGAGGAAGATAATGAGGGTGAGCAAGAGAATGAAGGTGAGCAGGGCGAACAAGATGGACAGTTCATCCCAAACCGTCCAAATGTATTGCCTGCAGCTGTTCTTCGGAGGAGCTTGGATGATGCTCTGCTGCCGCCTGTGTTCTTTTGTGCAGTCTGCTGCAGGAAACTGTACCTCGGAGAAGACATGCACAGACTTGTGTACAGTGCAGAGGACGATCTGAACATGATCGCATGGCCCTGTCAAGACTATGGGGTCGAACCAACCGTCTTGAATGGCGTACCAACTGTCTGCAACAATCACAAGGAGTTGAATGACGACAGCAAAGGGTTTGTAAGTTGTTGTTTTTGTGTATGTGTATACAATGGTACAATGGTTATTTGGCAAGATTATTAATTTTATTTTTGTTTTTGTGTATTGGAAACAGATGCACTTTGTGAACACCTACTGGTCTAATCCACTGAGGAACGAGGATGGCGAGAGACTGAATGAGACACCGGAGGAACTTGCCGCACTCAAGATGGGTGACATGCGATATGTCTGCAAAACAATGGTGCACACCAACTTTGCTTTCAATGGCTCGGCAAACCTCCAATTTCACCATGTGGATGGAACTGTTTCGATATACCCCTCAAGAAGAGTTCTTTCAAGGCATGACGGACTCCAACGGTTGCTGCAGGATCCATCTGTGGAGGAAGCGAGTATCCAGCGCATTGCTGCTGCCTGGGGATGGCTAATTGCAAACAACCCTCTGTACACTGGCTTCGAGATGCCTATGCCTGGACAGGAGATGGAAGTAGAGGAAGAGGAGCATCGACAGGAAAATATCGCCTTTCCGTCCAGCATTATGGCAGCAGGGGAAGCTGGGCCTAGGGCAGGGGATGTGCAGATGCAGGAATTGGAGGCAGGAGTTACAGCTGAAGGCGAGCCAGTGTCATTCAAGGACAAGAACCTCATGGCCACCGTCTTTCCACATTTATTCCCATTCGGACGAGGAGCGTTTAGTCTCTGGCACCAAAAGAAGAATTTGCGGTCTCTAGCACAAGCAGGTGTTCCAAGTCATACTTTGAAAGAGTTTGTGAAGTACCGCCTGGATCACTTTGATCGGACTTTTTCACACGACCAGCGGTTCATTGCATTCACAAGTGACTGGATTGCCAAGGATGCCACCTATGGATTCCATATGCGATCCACAACCATGCGGCGTGGAGCAAGAGCAACAACAGGGGCTGATGTTTTGGCAGGTGAGGGATATGAAAGAGGATGCTTAAAAGTAATATGAACTACCCCTTATCACAATTATGATCGCTAACACATGGTCGAGTCTCCCATCAATATAGGTGGACGACTTAGCATGGCACAGACTGTGGGTATTCCGCCATCAATTAAAACAAGCAAGGATTATAAACAACAACAGCGACAAGACTTGTTAGCAATGGCACGCCGATTTGGGACTCCAGAGATCTTTGGTACATGGACAGTCGATTTATCTGGGCCTGGATTCACCGGTACACTTGGTGCGAGACAGCATCATGCCATCGAAGATGTGCCATTATTTTGCCTTGCATACCGACGTGAATGGAAACGCATGTGGAGGTTTATCAGTGGAAAATGGGCAACAAGGATCCTCGGTGGGCTGCGAGCAAGCGCCTATGTGACTGAGTATCAAGACAGGGGAGCACCTCACATTCATTATGTGCTCTGGACCAAGCGGCCAATTGAGGAGTTGGTTCAACAAAACAACAGCCCTGACCCTCAAGTTCGCATTGTGATGTGTGAGCTGAATCCGGCAGATTTGGGGTTGGCTGGATTAGTGCGGCGATACCAAGTTCACAAACACATCCAGCAATATTGTGGAGGGACAGAGGATGGAGGCTGCCGTTTCAATTTTCCCAAGGAAGTCTCAGCACACACCAAGATTGATACAGAACACGAGAACATTGTGTACCAGAGAGGGCCGATGGACTGCTGGGTCAACCCATACAACATGCACCTTCTCAAGATGAGCAGATCGACCATGGATATGCAATTGAATGTTGGCCGCAAGACGCTGAGTTACATCTGCAAGTACATCAGCAAGTCTGAGGACTTGTTGAAGGCAACGGTGGCAGCCAGAGATGGGGGTGCAGACAAGGCTGGTAAGGAGCAAAGATGCAGAACAATGTAGTTTAATAAGGAAAGTGATATTGTGAATTAACAATAGCATGGTGTTTATATCTTCATATTTTCTAACTGTAGTATTCACATATCATCGGCTGTCTATGCCAGAAGTTGTTCTTGATGTGACAGGAGCCAACACTGCTCGGATGTCCCACGGAGTCGAGTTTTTACCCACAGATCTGCCCGAAAACAGGCGTAGACTTATTCGACCAGCACAACAAATCGATCCTCTGTCGACAGATATCTTTTTGCCTGACAAATGGATCCGATATTTGAAGCGGCCACTGGGTGCTGTGTTCGAGGACATGACATACATGGACTTTTATTCCGAGTTTCATGAGATTTTCAAGGTAGCAAGGGGCGCCATCATCCCTGAACCTCCTTACGATAACGAAGCAGCCAACCCAACTGGAATCTACCTGGACAGCTCTGAGTCTCGCCGGAAATACAGGCGGTATGAGCAGGGCAAAGAGCGGTGTGTCCGGCACAGGGCAATGCCCATGACAACAATTGATGAGGCTTGCGTCCATTTGTTGATGCTGCACCTGCCAACCCGCATGGACTGCACAGGGTGGAAAGGTCATTATGGCATGGATTCATATTTTGCAGTCGCTCAACAATTTTTGCCGCAAGAGGTATTCGAGTCCGTGGTGGAGCCATTGGGAGGAATCCAAGTCGAAGGAAATATGGATAACGACGTTGCCCTTGACCAGGAGCAGACAGAAATCGTTCACCTAAGCATGGACGGCAACTTTCGATTCATTCATGGAAGTGCTGGCACAGGCAAATCAACAATTCTGCGAGCTCTGTGCCGTCAACTACGCCATCAAGGACGATATGAACCGATTGTGCTTGCTCCATCAGGTGTAGCAGCAAAAAACGTGAATGGATGGACTATCCACCACTTTTTTGGTGCATCAGCTTCGGAAAAGTTCAAGGCGAACTTGTTTGCCTTGGATTGGAGGATCCATCTCCTGGAAGCCCAAGGAAAGTCTCCGTTTTTTGTTATCGATGAAGTGTCCATGTGCTCCTGCGACATGTTGGATGAGATTTGGCAAGCCTTGTCAAAGGTTTCGCGGATGCCGTTTTTGCCAATGGGAGGATACAGGATTGCAATGTTCGGAGATTTCGGACAGCTGGGCCCTGTTGTCAAGAAAGGGGAGGTTGATGATGAGAGGGACTGGGCCTGGAGCAGCCGAGTCTTTAGATATGTCAATCAGATGGAGCTGCAAACACCACACCGACAGGGAAACGACAACTTCTTTCGATTCTTGGAGATTGTTCGGCGTGGGCCACGTTCCAGAGCTGAGAAAGACTTTGTGCAACAAATTGTTACGGAGAGGACCAAGGCCAGACCAGACTATGATAGAATGAATGTGACATGGCTGACTGCTCTGCGCCAGGATGCCAAGGACATCAATGAGGCGGTGAAGGACGCCCAGATTCAGGAAGGACTTGTTACATACAACTCTGTGGATAACATCAATTGTATTGACCAACAAGGCACGGACTTTCTTGAGCGGGAAACAGGATTGGTCAAAAAATTGGTCCTCTGGCAGGGTGCGTTGGTCATGGTTACTGCCAATCTGTCTGCAGAGTTCGGTATTATCAATGGAACCCAAGGTCGAGTGGAGGCGCTCTTGGAGAACGAAGTCAGAATTCGAGTGAGGGGTGGCTTGTACCGGATTCGGCCACTCATTCGCCAAGCAGGTCAAGGAGGACACTCCCGTTCTCAAATCCCACTTGTCGAAGCTCATGCCTTGACAATTCATAGGGCGCAGGGTACTACGCTGGATGCAGTGGTCCTTCATGGTCAAGACTTGTTCTGCAGTGGACAGGCATATGTTGCAATGAGCAGAGTCCGCTCTTTGGATCATCTCTTTCTGCGAAAGATCCCTGAGAGCAACTCTGTTCTGTTCCCAAAGGAGTTTGTCCGTCCGCATTTGCCATGAAATATAAGAATAAAAGCATCCTCTTAATTCTCGCACCAAGCACAAAAAAAATACAAATAAACGGATGAGATCGAATGTGCAACATGTGAGATTAATCTGAGTAGATTGTCAAAAGCACCCATTTTGCATCCATAGAACAATGGGTTATGGGCAAAAAGGGCTTGATTCATTTTTCGTCTACAAAAAAGCAAAGTTCTGAACAAGTAATATAAAAAGTATAGAGTTAAAGTCATATTTAATCAAAGTATCAGGCATGGTATCCTTAATATCTATGCTAACCATTTGACTCTCTTGGTGAGCTAGTCGTCACACCAGCAAAGCTTAAATAACTACTCTGACTAGTGGCAGGACTGGCAGGACTGGATGAGCGGGCATGCCTTCTTTGGGGCGAGCGTGAGAGCGCTGTGCTGGGTGCAGTGGGTGGGTAAGGAGATACTCGTTGATGGTACTGCCGTTCACGAATGCCAACAGTTGTCTCCGTCCAAACTGGAAGTCTTGATATGTCATCTTGTACTGCCATGACCGACCTCTCCAAACGAGTTATCATAGATATGAGAGACTGAAACTGATCCTGCGTAACTGAATTCTGCAACAAAGACACGATGGACTGATATTGATCGTGTGTATTGGTGCTGTGGGGTACAAGGGAAGTAGAAGAGACAGGGGATGCAACTGAAGAAGCTGCAATAGCGGGGGAAGCAACTGAGGAAGCAGCAACAGCAGGGGAAGCAACAAAGGAAGCATCAATAGTAGGAGGCTAAAATGTGAATGAAAAGTAAAGAGAGAAGGTTAGACAATTACATGATTTTCGACATCACTTGCAAGCCAGGCCTCATGATTCTTTATAGACGTTATGTGTACTGTACCACAGTTGAAGCAAGTAATATTCTGGCACAAAAGTGTCTGCTTTCAAATATATTGGCTGTCTGCAGCTCATGTCTCAAAATCCTCTCAATGCTTGCACATGGGTTTCTATTATCGCTGCCATGAATGTGTCGCTGCAAGTTTCGCTTTGTTGACTGTTTGGCCTTGCAGACACAGCTATAGGGCGGAAAGAAGGTCACTTCAATGTCATTTCCCACAGTGGTAACAAGCCCAGTATTTCTGGTGGCCATTGTTGTAGACGTAGTATGAGGAAGGAGGATTGGAGATGGATAAGGAGAGGTGCAAGAGAGTGGGAAAGCTTCTTTCCCTCTATTTATATGCGTTTTTGGGAAGGAATAGGCATGAATGGGCATGAATGGGCATGAATGGGCAAAAAGGGGCATGCATTGGGCATGCATTGGGTAAACTTGGGCAAACGTGGGCATGAATGGGCAAAAAGGGGTAAACTTGGGCAAAACTGGGCAAAGTTGGGCATGAATGGGCAAAAAGGGGCACGCATTGGGCGAACTTGGGCAAAACTGGGCAAAATTGGGCAAAACTGGGCAAAGTTGGGCAAAGTTGGGCATGAATGGGCAAAACTGGGCAAAATTGGGCAAAGTTGGGCAAAGTTGGGCATGAATGGGCAAAACTGGGCAAAGTTGGGCAAACGTGGGCATGAATGGGCAAAAAGGGGTATGCATTGGGCATGCATTGGGCAAACTTGGGCATGAATGGGCAAAAAGGGGCACGCATTGGGCGCGCATTGGGCAAACTTGGGTAAACTTGGGCAAAACTGGGCAAAGTTGGGCATGAATGGGCAAAACTGGGCAAAATTGGGCAAACTTGGGCAAACTTGGGCATGAATGGGCAAAACTGGGCAAAGTTGGGCAAAGTTGGGCATGAATGGGCAAAACTGGGCAAATTGGGCAAACTTGGGCAAACTTGGGCAAACTTGAGCAAAATTGGGCAAAACTGGGCAAACTTGGGCATGAATGGGAAAAAAGGGGCACGCATTGAGCGCGCATTGGGCAAACTTGGGCAAACTTGGGCAAAATTGGGCAAAATTGGGCAAAACTGGGCAAACTTGGGCAAACTTGGGCAAATTTCGCAATCATGCAACTCAATGCGAAAATGCGAGTAGTCCTATTTTTTGTAGTCATGCAAGTCGATGCAAAAATGCAAAGGCCCCTATTCTTTGCATTCATGCAAGCAAGCGCGAAAATGCAAAGGCCCCTATTCTTTGCAAGTCGATGCGAAAATGCAAAGGCCTCTATTCTTGTTGAACAGGGTCAGTGCAGAGTTGGTGCCTCAGTGAATGGCATGCATGGAGTGGCAGAGAGGTATAAAACTAGTATTTCAGTAATCCAAAGCAAACCCACTCTCCCATCTCTTCGTCTCATTTCAAAATGCCCAAAACCGCCAGTTGTTCTTTTTCCATTTGTGCAAACGGCCTTCGCTCTTCAGATCGTGAAAATTTTAAGCCCTCAGAAGAGGCACATTGGAGATCATGCCATGTTGACGAACCAGTAAAATTCACCTGCCCCTACACAGAACACGATGTGGAGCATCGACGGAACCCACAAAAACGATACCTCTTTGTTTGCGTGTGTGGCAAGTCTCGTCTTTTAAACAGTGGATCTGTGAAGAGACACTATACCACTTGCTCTACCGTGAGGAGACAAGTCACTGAAGCAAGGACATCACAGTCGACAAGCGGGCCCTCAGATGATCCTCGACCCATATCTGAGCCTGACAGTTTCATACATGATGCAAGTCCTACAGCATCCTCCATTTCAGGAGTCGTTCCTTACAACAACAGTAAGTATATTGCTTTGGCTTTCATCTTATGATAAGCAGGCATCTCTCGAAATGAGGCTAATGTGGGAATACTTCAGTCAATTCACATCAGTTAGAGCAGTTGACGATTCAAGTGGAAAGTGTGAATTCAAGCGTGAGGATTTTGGCTAATGAGATGCGGCGTTTAGCGCGCTCAGTGAATCCAAATTTCGAATGTAAGCTATCAGCACAATGCCATGTGAGTTTCTTTAACATTCATCATACTCACACAACTGACGCGTTGTTTTCATTTAGTAACAGAGTTATTGCCAACTGCCGGATCCCGATCTAAAGATTAATGGTCACCATCTCGGCAAAAAATAAAAAATAAATCTCTACTCACAACAGACAGGTTGGCAAACATTGCCACACTATTTACATGGGGCTGCAGCCATCGCTATTATTGGGTCAAAACTCTATCATATTTTAGAGCGCCCCTTAAGAACGCGAGAGACAAGAAAAAAAAAAAAAAAAAAAAAAAAAAAAGAAGAGAAAGAGAGATGTTGATCTTACGAACAAATCTATAGAACAATGGGCTTAATCTCAGCGTATCGTAGCAACAAGGCTACTCTACCGCTTACAATACCCCGTTGCTTTGAAGTCGTCTGCAATGGATTTATCTCTTCCAATATTCGAAATTAACATTAGCGGGCGCCAAACAAAACCTTTCCGTCTTGCCTGACGACGACCCGTTTTTTGCCAATAAAATAAGGTTTGCAGGCGATGAGCCCATTCTCATTCCGTTCGTTCCCATTGTACTGCATCGTGTAATGGCCGCCCCTTAAATAGGTTAATTTTCAGTCGTCAAAGGCGAGGGTCATACATCAGCACTCGCTCTGCAGAATGGTGAGGAATACATCTCTCTCTTATTCCCTCTCGTCAATCATTGTTCCCCATAGCATTGCACCATGCGACACCCACTACTCGAGTTTTTATCTCCATCATTTGTACTTCTCTTCCTCTTTGCCACTCATTTGCACTTGATCTTTTTTCGTCAATCCCAGGAGGCAGAGAGAGAAGGGAGGCAAGGAGGCAAGGAGGCAGGGAGGCAGTGAGAGGCCAAGTGCAAGTAACCACAATTTAGTACACCCCTTAAGAACGCGGGAGACATGGAAAAAAAAAAAAGAAAGAAAAAAGAAGAGAAAGAGAGATGTTGTTCTTACGAACAAATCTATAGAACAATGGGCTTAATCTCAGCAGATCGTAGCAACAAGGCTACTCTACTGCTTACAATACCCCGTTCAATTAAAGTCGTCTGCAATGGATTTATCTCTTCCAATATTTGAAATTAACATTAGCAGGCGCCAAACAAAACCTTTCCGTCTTGCCTGACGACCCCACGTAGTATGATTCAGGACCCGAGGGTCTATTCGTATTCAACTTGACATCGGAAAAGGCGGTAATCGTCGCGTTCTAGCACGGATTCTGACTTAGAGGCGTTCAGCCATAATCCAACGGATGATAGCTTCGGGCCATTGCCTGCTCAGGCAGGCCCAAATACCAATTATCCGAATGAACGGTTCCTCTCGTACTAAGTTCAATTACTATTGCAACAACATTTCATCAGTAGGGTAAAACTAACCTGTCTCACGACGGTCTAAACCCAGCTCACGTTCCCTATTAGTGGGTGAACAATCCAACGCTTACTGAATTCTGCTTCAGTATGATAGGAAGAGCCGACATCGAAGGATCAAAAAGCAACGTCGCTATGAACGCTTGGATGCCACAAGCCAGCTATCCACCTTATGTTTGGTCGAGTGCCTCCGTCACACCTGTCGCTGCTCCCCAATACCTGCCATTAGTCCCAGCTGATCAAACATATATTGAACTAACAGTCCACTAATATATTCCATCCGTCTATCACTAAATCCTTCTTAATTGTCTGTATCTATCTCATAGCGTCTTTGACTTGATCAACATATCATCTGTAGTATTTACAGCATCTCGTCTCAACTTAAGGAACCTCAGATTTAAATCTTTAATATCGGTAAAGCTCCATTTTGTATCAAGCTACATGATCGCCTGTGATTAGACTTGCTGACCAATGACGTAGAAGCGAGCAGCATTCTCGAGAGGTGAGACGGTCAAGTACCAGCCTGATTCGAATTTCTCGATGCCTACATATGAATCCTGTCTTGGTATCCAAAGTATAAAGTGATCGCCCTTGTTATAAGGAAGGCATTCAAGATAATTTCCTGAGCCATCGTTACCATCATCTTTGTATAGTTGCGACTCGCGATCTGTAATATTGACGTGGCGGATAAGTGAGCCCAAGAACCGTATCAAATATTTTGGTCCTCCAAATATAACTGGTTCGCCAGGACGAGGGACACGAGGATCACGGTAAATGTCGTCTAAATTAGCAAACTCAATCGCCGATTGTCGCAGGTTAGCGTTACTATCGACATCAATGCAGGTTGCTCGGTGGCCCAAGGGTACATGGTTACATTCCAGGAATCGTAACGGGCGCGGATTGTCGTTGGATCCGGCTTGTTGCGCCACGACTAGATACGGCCAATGACTTGTCACATTTTCCAGTGGAAACATTGTCTATTATGAGGAAGATGTGCAATAAGAAGACATCAATATATATCATTTTACTTTCATCCGGATACTTGGATCAATCATGAAATCTATCAAAGAGCCTTACCAGAGTTGATTAGGAAATGAAAGGATATAATGAGGGGGATGTCTTGGTGTAGTAGTTGAGCGTGCCGCGATTGTGTATTTGAGTGGAGTAATTGCGAGTATCGAATCTTGAGAAGGAGGAGAGACCTCTTTATAAATGTCTATGATAGGGACGAAGTGGAAGTGTCACACTGACAATAGAATCAAGATGCATAAAAAAGGGACGAGACAATGATGCATAAAAAAGGAGAGGAAAGATGCATAAAAAAGGGAAGACCAAAGATGCATAAAAAAAAGGAGAGGAAAGATGCATAATGGGTGCGAAGAGGAAAGAAGTTGAAGCCAATCAATAATCTGTTATGCCAGGCAAAAGCTTATGCAGGCGAGACCAAATATACCCTTTAAGTAGCCCTTGAACTATTGCAGGTGACGTGAACAAACTGGTCAAATGCGTCTACCAAATCTCCTGCAGGTAGGAGTGAAAGAGATGACGTCGAAGGATCCCATCCCTCTATAAATCCTTCTTAATGTCCGTATCTATCTCATCATATACATTTACAGAATCGTCTTTGACTTGATCACCATATCATCTGCCGTATCCACGGTATCTCGACTCAACTTAAGGAACCTCAGAGTTAAATCTTTAATATCGGTAAAGCTCCGTTTTTGTATCAAGCTACATGGTCGCCTATGATTAGAGCTCTGGACCATCGACGTAGAAGCGAGCAGCATTCTCGAAAGGTGAGACGGTCAAGTACCAGCCCGACTCGAATTTCTCGATGCCAACAAATAATATTGGTGAGTTCCGTTTTTGTATCCAAAGTGTGAAGTGATTGCCCATGTCATAAGGAGTGCACTCAAGATAATCTCCTGTCTCAAGGTTACCATCATCTTTGTATAGTTGCGACTCGCGATCTGTAACATTGATATAGCGGATAATTGAGCCCAAGAACCATATCAAATATGTTCTTCCTCCAAATGAAATTGGATCACGACTATCCCCGTTCACCATATCAGTAAAATGAATCGTCGATTGCCCCTCGTCAGCGCCACGATCGACATCAATGCAGGTTGCTCGGTGGCCCAAGGGTAAATGGTTACATTCCAGGAATCGCAACGGGCGCGGATTGTCGTCGGTTCCGGCTTTTTGCGCCTTGACTCGATACGAGTATCCTGCTTTCAGCGGGATCATTGTCTATTATGAGGAAGATGTGCAATAAGACATCAATATATATCACTTTACTTTCATCTGGATACTTGGATTAATCATGAAATCTATCAAAGAGCCTTACCAGAGTTGATCAGGAAATGAAAGGATATAATGAGGGGGATGTCTTGGTGTAGTAGTTGAGCGTGCCGCGATTGTGTATTTGAGTGGAGTAATTGCGAGTATCGAATCTTGAGAAGGAGAGACCTCTTTATAAATGTCTATGATAGGGACGAAGTGGAAGTGTCACACTGACAATAGAATCAAAGATGCATAAAAATGGGACGAGACAATGATGCATAAAAAAGGAGAGGAAAGATGCATAAAAAAGGGAGGACCAAAGATGCATAAAAAAGGAGAGGAAAGATGCATAATGGGTGCGAAGAGGAAAGAAGTTGAAGCCAATCAATAATCTCTCACGTCAGGCAAAAGCTTATGAGGCAAATTGTGAGAGGGAGGTCAGTGGAGAGGAGGCACCGGCACACAAGGATCAGTGGGAGTGCAGTGGAGTGCAGTGGGAAGTCCATGGGGAGGATCGCAAATGCTACGCCAAGTCATCCAATCATCGCAAGTGCTGCGTCAGTAAAGGTATGTATATGCCAGATGACTATACCCCTTAAGTAACGCGTGACCTCCAGGTAGTCTCGCAACCAGACCCTTCATTTTACGAGGGTTGGAATCGAATTCCTACTTCTAGGCGCCTCTGACATGTTATCTCTTTTTTTAAAGAGAATACATAGTGTTGTGTACGCGCACAACATATGCGAGATGTTTAGCAGTTGTTAGCTGTTACTATTGCATGTTTACTCATGTGATAAGAGGGTATATTTACAACAAAGAACATAGAACAATTGCAACAGATTACGTCCGCTGTCGGCATTTAATTAGAACATCTTATCTCTCTGACTCCCCCTGACTCGTCCCTAGAAACTAGCATCCCCTACTTGTATTTATATAGCTGTATCATAGTAATAATAACCCCATCATTGCTCCAACCTTCGTTCCTCCCTTGTCCCTCTGACTTTGTCTACAGCTATTGCAACAATAAAGTACGTTTCTATCCAGCTCACTTCTTACTACACACCTACACACTCTTGCACTTCACCTCACTTAACCACTGTTGACACAACACATATGACATGCTCCTCGCCGCCGTCCTGGTAATCTATAAACTGTACATGTCCTCGTGGGGCCCTAATTAACACGAAAAAAAAATAAAAATAAAAGACAGGACGTATTTTTTTTTGAACGTCAAAGTTAGAAAAGATAGGACGTACTCTCAGAGTTTCAACACTTTAGACAACAATCCGAGGTCATACCACCTCGATCGACACTAACCTAAAAACAAACTCCAAGTCAACCTAACTAAGCTGCCAAAAACAAATCCCAAGTTAACCTAAACTAATTAACAAATACACAGAGATAGTCAACCCTTAACGATCGAGTAGTTCCATTAGTTAAAAACTCCTCTTTTATTAAAACATTCAAAAAAGCAGACTTTGCTCTCGTTCCTGGTCCTAAAGTTGTTAAACGTACCGAGATCTCAGGATCTCTATCTCTTTCCTTCCCTCTCTCCCTCTGTGTCTCCGGTGTTGCAGTTGTGTTCCTGGAGTGCTCTTCGATGTATCCGTCTCTTTTAATCTGATAACATTAGCATCTAGCACTGTTATTGTGCGTATCAATAATTTTGGCTCGAGGTCCACTATCTGTCATCACTTAATGGCAGGGGATGAAAGTTGTGACTACCAAAAGATGTAGCCGCTTTTCGCCTTAGGCTAAATGATGGCTCTTATGTTAAATCCGCCTGTTCAAAACAACTGAAACGCATAATAGTTGGAGAAATAAATTAAAAAGAACTCACACTTCATGTTCGGGAGGAGTGTTGTGTCTACAGTAAATATATATGAAAGTGAAGAGAGGAATGAATAAGGCATATATTTGTAGAATGGGATCAGGAATAAGTCGGACAAAAACATATCTCTTTATTTTCTATCTGTCTGTGCTTTTATAGACACCTCTTTTCACGTGAGTAAACATGTAGCTGCTGCTACTAACAACTACTAAACATCTCACACATGTTGTGCACGTACACAACAGGGAGCATTCCACTGAACAAAATGCTCAGCCGAGCGCTAGCAATGGCCACCAGAGAGAAAGTAACATGTACACAAAGTCCCGGTTCCCGTAAACGGCCCTTAAATTAACGCCATGAGATAAGAAAAAAAAATAAGAGAAATGGAGATGTTGTTCTTATGAACAAACCTATAAAACAATAGGCTTAATCTCAGCAGATAGGAAGGGACGACATCGAAGGATCAGAAAACAACGTCTCTATGAACGCTTGGCTGCCACAAGCTAGTTGCGTCTCCCCATTGAACCCTACAGAGGCTATCCTATGAACAGTGAACAGTGGAATACAAGTACAAGCTAGCAAATCTACGTTACCCCTTAATAACGCAAGAGACAAGAAAAAAGAGATGTTATGGCGCTATTGGACATAATGTTATAAAGAGCAGTCGAGGGTAGGAAGGTGTTTTCTAAAAAGACTTTGAGGAAATAAGACCAGATCCCATGGAGGCCACTAGCAATGAGTTGATGGGCTTTGATCGAGTGTTTCTTCTGGATAAGCGTTTGGAGTCCAGGGCAATCTGGCTGGAGTAGGTTTTCCAGTTCTAGATCTGTCCAATCGACTTTGTCTGTGTAGTTGTGCAGTAAGTCCGTCCATGCTTCTCTCTTTGTAGGGCAGTGGAAAATATAGTGGTATAGATCCTCTTGTGGAGCGTGGCAGTCTGGGCATTCTGGGGATGGAGCTGTATGCCATTTCTCAAAACGGAAGGCGGCAGTGGGAATTGCATGGTGAATAGTGCGCCACCAAAGGTTCCTACTTGAGGCCTGGATATTTGCCTTCCAAAAAGTGCCCCAGTGCGATTTTTTGGCAGTAGATCGGTCTTGGACAGGAGGAAGTAGGAAAGATCGAAGTTGCTGTGTGCTTGCTTGTGCAAAGGAGATGGTGTCTTTCTTGCCAACCGGTAGTTTGATGGCTCCAAGGATTTTGCGAAGGCTCAAATCGGGTATATCAACGGTTTCCTTAACTTGCAGGCAAAAACGGGTGGACTTTTTCTGGAGTCGGCGGATAAGTTTTTTAGTGGGTCCTGAACGCGGTCCTGTTATGGGAAGAGGCACCTGAGGAAGGATGGTGCCTTTGACTACTTGGAGGAGCTCTTCTGTCCAGAGGCCATAATGATCCTTGGTTGGTCCCCAGACTTGACTTGCTGAGGCGTCGGGCGGAATATTTCGTCCTCGGGTAGGTAGTGCTTCCAGCCACCACTCAATTGGGGAGGCAAGAAATAATTCTGTAGGCGGCTTAGATAATTCCAGTAAATTGTAATCCCATGAAAAACGGGGGTCTCCTATGAACAGTGAACAGTGGAATACAAGTACAAGCTAGCAAATCTACGTTACCCCTTAATAACGCAAGAGACAAGAAAAAAGAGATGTTGTTCTTTCGAACAAATCTTTACAACATATGGCTTAATCTCAGCAGATCGACGCAACAGAGCGTCTCTACTGCTTACAATACCACGTTGCTTAAAAGTCGTCTGCAATGGATTTATCTCTTCCAATATTTGAAATTAACATTAGCAGGCGCCAAACAAAACCTTTCCGTCTTGCCTGACGACCCCACGTAGTATGATTCAGGAAACCCCCCGACGGGAGTCTCTATTCGTATTCAACTTGACATCGGAAAAGGCGGTAATCGTCGCGTTCTAGCACGGATTCTGACTTAGAGGCGTTCAGCCATAATCCAACGGATGATAGCTTCGGGCCATTGCCTGCTCAGGCAGGCCCAAATACCAATTATCCGAATGAACGGTTCCTCTCGTACTAAGTTCAATTACTATTGCAACAACATTTCATCAGTAGGGTAAAACTAACCTGTCTCACGACGGTCTAAACCCAGCTCACGTTCCCTATTAGTGGGTGAACAATCCAACGCTTACTGAATTCTGCTTCAGTATGATAGGAAGAGCCGACATCGAAGGATCAAAAAGCAACGTCGCTATGAACGCTTGGCTGCCACAAGCCAGTTATTCACTCTTCTTTCCAACTTTTCCTGAAAATTTGGAGCTCCGACTTTCAAAAATTAATAACTCGGCCAATACTGCATGGATTTGGATGGTTTCTTCACTGAAAATTAGTCCTTGGTCGTCTGCATCCATGAGATCTGGTACCGGCATCGTTACGTAATGAGGATCTTGAGGGAATGATTTTTCAAGCGTGAAACCTTAAATTTACTTATGGAATCTTTTAGTGCCTGTTTTTAAAAATTCGTAGCTCCATAACCACTGCATGGATTAACAAGAGGATTGAACTGGCTTGTAGCCTATTGACAGGGGATTGTTTCAGGGTGGCTCCGGATGTCGGTTCCTGGCTACGGATGGCATGTATTCGCAAGTAAGACATTTTTAACCTTATTTTTGGCAGAGAAAAATTAATAACGTTGTAAATACTGGTGTTTAGATACTGAAACCTGGGATCCTGGTAGCCCTTTTCATTCCCTCCGATCTGATATAAAAATATTTGGGGGTCAGTACTTGGCAAGTGCCCAACATTGGAGACGGCGGCATCTGCCATATGGGCTTTTTTTTCCTTTTTGGGAATGCACTCTAGGGGTCCCATCTGTGGCTCTATTAGGGTGGTTGTTAGGGGCATTACGGCCCAGTAAGACTTGGAATGGTCGTCGCAGTCCCCTTAAGGGCCGGAGTGGTCAGCGCAGCCCCTTAATTGCGACATCTCGATTCTTGGTCACAGATGCGCCTTGGTAAGAGGAATTGAATGGTCCAGGTCTGGGGCCTCTGGGGCCAGTATTAGTGGCGTAATTGACGAAAAACAAGATTTTTGGCACTGCATCGCAGTATGTCATGGGTGATGGATCAGCACCAAACTTTGGCCATAGGTGCGCCTTGGTGAAAGGATTTGATTGATACACTTGCGGAGTCTCTGGTACCAATATTAGTGGCGTAATTGACCAAAAACAAGATTTTTGGCACTGCATCGCAGTATGTCACAGGTGATAGATCAGCACCAAACTTTGGCCATAGGTGCGCCTTGGTGAAAGGATTTGATTGGTACACTTGCGGAGTCTCTGGGACCAATATTAGTGGCGTTATTGACGAAAAACAATATTTTTGACACTGCATATCTGTATCAAAATGGACAGCATGGTATGAGATGTAACGAGATAAAAAGGTGCCGTTTATGTTTATTATCTTGGTCTATATACTCTCCAAGGTGACTTTGTCTCTGTTAATTAAAAAAAAAGGAAGTGCGCCCGCGACTTAAGGGGCGACCATCGGTAACGCCGGTGATGCAGAGCACTCCCGATGCCACAGCTAAGTGCCGTGGCTGGTGTCCATTATGTAACAATATCAGTGTGCCATAGGTGATAGATCCATGCTTCTTGTCACGTGGATGGATCTTTGGAAATTACACTCCTTAAGCATGTGAGTGACAAGTTTGCAGTCATGGTAATCATTGTGTAATCCATGCGCCTCACTGATGATGACCAAGGACGACTCTGATCTGCACACTCACTCCATCTATCTATCAGTCAGCACGCTCCTTAATGATGATATGCATATTTTTCTGTCTCCACACCCAATTCTCCCTCCAAACACTCTCTGTCCCCTACTCCACATCCAAATTTGGTGGTTCCCTTCCTCCATATATTTTTCTCGTCAAACCCAAGCTCTTTCTTGCCGTCTTTCCTCTCTCTGTCGTCACTGGTAAGGGTGAATAGGTGTTTTGTTTTTTAAAAAATAGATGTGGTATGTTAATATAGACGTTCTCATGTTGGCATGGTGTAGATGTCAAGCAATACTATTTCCAAGATCCCAGTAACTGGACTTATTGTTCGAGCCATGGAGCCTGAGGTGTCTGAGGATCCCAACTCAGATGTCATTCTTCCTGTGACCTACCGAGTTGAAGGAGAGACACAGTACACTAGGATCGTTATTCCAAGAGAAGCCAGTATGACAAGGCACCCAGCATATGCT
>KN042439.1:0-70265 GCA_000739165.1 Podila verticillata NRRL 6337 | reverse complement strand
TATACGCAGTTACTCAAAAAATGAGCGATTCATCGTGAACAAATGCGCGCGAAAAACATACACCGCACAATGGCTAAAAACAAACAGCGCAAGGTTGAGAGCGATAGCGAGGGTTCCATTGTCGACATTGGTACCAAAATGGGCAAGATGAAGGTCAACGGTGCCACAAAACTGCCAACCATTCGTGATATTCAAGTGGTTAATTCCAACGACTTCGATCCCAAGAAACTTAAGTTGGATGACGAAGAAGAGAGTGGTGGTATTTCTCGCGTCAACCTCCTCTACAAGTACAAAAGTGGGGAACGTCCACTTTGCTTCACGTGCCCCAACGATAACGAGGCATTCTTCCGTTGCAATGGTGTTGAGGAAGAGACGTATGCAAAGAAGGGTGGCCAACGCACTGGTACTGGAAAGAATATCATGAAGTTGTATCTCGAAGCTGACAATCCTGAACATGAGAAGTTCTACGAGTGTCTTCTCTCTATTTCTTCCGCGGTGAAGAAGAAGATCGAGAAAGAGAAGGGAGGAAAGGTTGATGTTAAAATTCGTGGTCTCTACGATGTCGTCGATGATGAAAAGCATGTTACTGGCCATGCACTTGCTGCAAAACTCATCGAGGGTGGTGATGGAGTTGTGTACACTGCAGCATACAACTCCGAGGAACAAGTGGATGTCAAGTCCGTTGGTCGTTGTGATGTCCGTCCTGGACTTATCTTTTCGTACACCATTCCCGAAGATGGAAGTTATCGCATTAACGTTTCTCTTGCTCAAGTGTACTATGTTCCCAGGTCGTTGTTCCCTTTGAGAGATCTGGACTAGATGATGATGTCCTTTTTAAAAATTATGGTTTTTAAAACGTACCATACCCCGTAACTGAAGAACACACATAACCAGCGTTGTCGTCGCGATATTTATCTTTAAACATGACATTAGCATCGCCAAAAAGGCTGTTTAACATACGTTCCATGAAAGTGGAAATGTATGAGGATGTTAGATACGTTGCCGTCTCGCACGTATGGGGAGAACAAACTCTGTACACTGCCACAGAACTTGGTATCAACGGCGGTGTAGATTGGAAAATACCGCTATCAGATCGCAATAAGATACGCAGGTTAGTGGACGCCATGAACCATTTCGGGTACGAATACTGTTGGTTTGACATTCTATGTATGCCACAAGGAGAAGACAGACAATGGGAAGTTAACAAAGAAATTCCTTTCATGGGAGACTATTACAATGGAGCGGAGATGACGTTTGTGTTGTTGACCACCAATTACATCGCTTCCGAAAGTCTTACGATTTGGTCTAATTTCATGGTAGATGTTATAGAGAAAGGAAGGGATTTTACAGCGGAAGAACACAAATGGTTTACCTACAACAGGAACATATTGGATATGTCTGGGGAAGTGTGGTTCACGAGAGTATGGACATTGCAGGAAGCCATACTTTCCAACAAGATTGTACTATCTGGCCTCGATGGATCTCATCTCAACCTATCTGACGTACTTGATGGAATAAGATGTTTGGAAGCTGTCAACAGCACATATTCTCTACTGCTGTTCTCGAAATCCTACAACCTTCTGCCTCTTAGTCGTGCCGTAAAAGATCGTAAGGCTGGTGAAATTACATCAGCAGAGGCACTGTCGTATAACATGGAGAGAGAATGCCATAAGATACACGATAGATTTTACGGAGTGTTGGGAATTTTGGGGTACAAAGATCTTGTTGTCGATTACGAGATGAGCATAGAGAACCTCAACAGAACTTTCGCAAAATATGCTTATTCTAAAGGAGACATAAGTTGGATGTCCGTTGGTGGGAACATCGGAAACGGGTTTGTTCAGCCGATGTACAGAGGATTTAACAACATTGGAACGGGTTGGACAGAAATTTGGCCAGGATCTTCCGGCACTATATTTGGCGACAAGACGTTGACGGTGACCGTGAATCTGTTGGGGGATGTTGTCCACAGAGCGAGTTTTATGGAGACAGGCCTGGAACCTGACAAGTTTATCGGATGGTGTGTTCGAACGTTTAGGGAGTGGAAATTCGACGACGATGATATATGCTCCGCCATGGAAGGATTTAGGACATATCCGAGTACAAATCGCCAAGTAGCAAAAGTTTATCTCGATGGCCTATCTAAAGGCATGGAATGGGACGAAATGGGAATGGAAATGGCGAGATTATTTGGAGCAGACACAGCAACAAAAAATATGTTTGCCATGTTCAGCATCATATCAGACACAAATCTCTTATTCAGGAGCGCAACTATCGTGGGGATAACTTCCAGTGTCATGGCTAAAAGAATTGCGCTAGTAGTCTGCGGAGATGCCGATATAGGAGACCAAATTATGCTCACAAAAGTGGCCGATAAGGGAAGTAGATTCCTCGGCATTATTGGCGAACGCAAGGGGATATGTCTCTATGGCGCGAAAGAAATATACGACTTCTTTAGGATCTCAAAGCAAATCTCGCACGAATTTTTGTCATAGCATATTTTTTAAAAACATATCTGTCTATTCGAACCAATCCACACTATCATCTTGTTCCAACGAGAACAGTCTACTACCGGAACCAACGTTGGGTAATTGCCCGGTTATTACTTGCGAATACACGGATTGTGTGTTGTCGATGATCCCGTTTCGGACAATGCCTTTGATATCGCTCTTGGGTCTCTCGAAGGCAATGGATGAAAGGAATCCTCTCGCTTTCAGCATTGGGTTATCTTTCTTAAAAGATGCAACATATCCTTTGCATGTCATGAAATCAGCGATTAATGCAGCAGTATGTACATTATCTACTTTTGCTAATATTTCATCGTATAATACCTCACGAGCTGCATCTATTCCAAAACTCTTTTCCACATCATACACGTTATTGGATATGGTTTCCACATTGTTGACACCATAGATGTTGAGCATTTCACCAAGGTTAGACCCTGTGGTAGTAAGTACTTCATCAACCAAACTACAGCCCAAAATACCATCCACACCAATATTTCTTTCCAATAATTCCATCATCCCTGAGATTTGTGCATCGTTGTCCAAATGCACGTCGATGATGGAAATAAAATCTGGTGAATGGTATGCGGTAAAGTCCTTGAAGATGATGTCAACGAGGTGTTTCAGCGTGATAAAGTCGTTGGTTAACTTGTGGTAGTTGATGTGGAAACGGAAGATTGTAGACTTTCCATTCCTCTTGTTGGGAATAACGCCTAGTTCTCTTCCGATATCATACCAAAAGTCCTTTCCATCCAACGAAACATCAACGATAGAATTGGTAATGTTGTCAACATAGTGGCGGAAAGCGCGACGGACTATGGGAGTTTCCACTTTTGTATCCATCCTAATAACCATAGATGTGTTGGTTTGGTTGATGGCACCATCCATTATTTGTTGTAAGGACGGTGATACTCTTGAAACATTCCCACCTCCCAATCCTGCGTTGTGGAATGCACTCAAGCTGCTTTGTGTTGCTTCTGATAGTGCGTGATGTGCCAATCGGATACCAATCTGTTCACCTGCTTGGACGTGTTTACGATACTCCATTGCTACGTTTAATGGCCACGACTTTGTTTTCTGCTATTGTAGTCGATAATATGAATGGTTGTCGGTTGTGGATGTGGGACGCATTCCTTCTAACGGTGATATCATGAAGACTAACAAGCGTATCGACAAGGGTGTTGACAAAGATGTAATGCGCGATGTTTCATCAGATCTATTCGCAGATGTTGTTTATTCCTTTGCTACAGATCTGTTGAAAGCATTGCACGAAGATGGGAATATCCAAGACATCGATCGTGCTATTGCGACTGTTAATTCCGTCACCAAGAGTATTTCGTTGAACGGTATCAAGTTGCGCAAGGCCAATATCGAGAGAAGAACGAAAGCAAGGAAAGAGGATGTAAGCGATGATGATGGACCAGTCGAGAAAGAACATGTTAAATGGAAGAAATATCGCAAGGATAAAAAGTTGGAATACACCACAGACATCTGCATTAACGGCAAATATCCTCTCAAGAAACGCAAAGAAGATGTTGTTGTTGGATTGCTGACAACCGACCAATTGGATGACGATTACGAGGATGAAGGGAGATACAAGATGAGCAGCAAGGAGAAAGAAAAAGTCTTTACCATGGGCTTTGTTCCGGAAGTTGGATATGAGCGCAAATAGGCGATGTTTTTTAAAACATTGAGGAAAATGGTGAGGGTATTCGAAGGTGATAATGAGCGAAATTATGGAAGAAAAAATCTTCGCACTCTCAACGTTCTTCCTACCTCATCGTAACATGTCGTCGAAATCTGTCAAGAAGTCAACTGCTACCAAGAGCACCAACCTCTTTGCCAAAAGTGTGCCCAAGAAGGAGGCTCCCAAGAAGGCTGCTGCCAAGAAACATGTGAGTTCCTCTGATGATTCGTCTTCGGAATCGTCTTCGGAGGATGAACCTCCCAAGAAGTCCAGGAAGCCATCGAAGAAGCCTGTGAGCTCTTCGGAATCGTCTTCGGAAAGCGAGGATGAGCCTCCCAAGAAGTCCAAGAAGAAGGCTGAAAAGTCCAAGAAGAAGAAGGTTGTTTCGTCATCTGAGGAATCGTCTTCGGAGGATGATGAGATCGTTCTCGAAACCATTCCCACAAAGGAGCCTGTCGTTACTCCCGCTGATTACATTGTCAAGCTGAACGATGGACTGTTGGCAATTGCTGCCCAACTTGCTGAATCCAACGCCAATCAGACAAAGGTTCTCGAGTTGTTGGCTGGACTGTTCACCAAGATGGAAGTCCACAATGCCGAAAAGGAGGCTGACGACGATCTTCTTGCAACCATCGAAGACGTTGTTGCCCGTGGCGAAACCATCGTGATTGGCAGCAAGGAAGAAGACGCGGTTGTCCACCACTTTGGATCTGTTGGACATCTGAGACAGGATTCGGGTCAGCTTGCAGCCCAGACCAACTTTGCCAAGGTTGTCAGCAACCTCATCGATGATGAAGAAGAGGAGGCTGAGATCTCGGTTGGTGCCGCCTAAGTAGTTGGCGTTTTTAAAAATTCTAGTTTGAAACAGTGCACCAAGACATTTCAACGAGACATCAACACCACAATGGAGTTAACAGAATGGCAATCGCAACGGATGGAAGCATCTCTTGCATTTATCTTGTCACAACGTGTTGAACAAACAGAAGTCGTCGAACTTAAAGTAGGAGATGACACTTCCAATAAGAGTGTTGTTATCAAGGTAAGTAACGCAATCTTCAACGAGTCAGCAAGGAATTCCAACTTTGTCGTTGTGTTGTATATCAACCAGTATAATCGTAGTGGATTGTTGCATGAACTACTCAACGCCCTTACTCCACGAGATTATTCCAAAGTATTTTTCGTTGATGAACTCATCGCCAACCCAATTGGTAACAAGATGGTACCCAAACATGAACTCTGTACAAAGAGGATGGTGGATAGGCTATTGCGGAAACATTCCATTACCATCGATGCATTGCCAAAGATACTTCTAAGAGATCCAATTGTACGATGGTATGGATGGGAGATTGGTGATGTAATAAGGGTGACAAGACCGAATGGAGAACTGTACTATCGTATGGTTGCAGAGCGAGCTTTTTAAAAAATTTTTTCACGTTTGTGTGATATCTCACGTTGGTTTCCGTATATCTAGCTTGCGTGACATACGATTTGTGTGATATCTCGTATTGGTTTTGTGTGATATATGTTGGCTTGCGCGGGTTTCTGTATATCTACTTTGCGTGATACTTCTGGTTTGCATAGTATCTCATCTGTATATCTAGTTTGTGTGATATCTCACGGTGCATCTTTTAAAAAAAAAATACTGCTCACTCGTCTTCTACTTTGCTTATCTCCATATCATAGTTGATCTTTCCCACCAACTCCATTAGGCCTATCATCAACGATTCCATCCGATCGAAGCGTTGGGTTAAACTATCTATCTTTGCATGAAGGGATTGCAGATCGTTTGGTATTGGAGGTGGTATTTCATCATCGCTTGATTCCTCTTGCAGTGTTGATGTAGTTTCTTCGCATTTGTTACATATCTTTCCTACAGAGAACTCTGCTACTTTCTTCTTTATCCCACATACACTACACGTGCGCAACTTTGTTTTAACTACCATTATGGTGGTTTTTGTCGCGGATTAAGCTTTTAAACGACGTCAATTACCTCTGAGTTCTTCTGCAATAGAAACGTTTACCAACAACATATGCGTTCTCGTTCTCATGTACTCGTTTACAAATATCGCAATAGGATGGACAGACACGATCCAATACAACGAGATTACCCATCGTCTTTCTCACAACAAAGTCTTTGGGAATAATCTTGCTACCTTTCTTGTTTCCGAAGCCATATTCTCCGTGGTAATATGTGCCAATATCCAACATAACATCAACGACTTTCCCTTCATCGATGTGATAACAGTCAGCAACGTATGAAATAATACCCTTCTTAAAGTCCTCCAACGATGATAGTTCCCGAGTACCGTTGATATATTTCCATCGACGTTGTGCATATTTGGTACTCCCTTCAACACGAAACATCTGCACCTTTTATATACAACAGTATCTATCAACGATGCTTCCAATGGATATTTCTTGGAAACCTTCTCGTATATCGCATTGGCCAACATTTCACACGAAGTTGCTGAAAAGGAGAGATTAGCAACAACAACATGATAGGATGTAGAGATGTCATACACAAGTATCTCTGGCTTACGTGTAGTTAACTTGCGGAATATTCTTCGCATTACCTTTAAAATATACTCCATCTCCTCGTTGCCAACACGTCCATCTATGTCCAACTTGAACTTTTGTGTGGAGAATTCGTCGTTGATAACCTCGAAATACATCCGTGAACATGGTGTTTTCTTGGAGTAATGGTCGTAGAATTCGTCGACAGTATCACATACGAAATAGCAGATGTCGAGAGAAGAACGTTGGAACACATACTTGTTTGCAATGCCTTTCGAGTTGTATGCAACATCTCGTTGGGGTGCACTATCGTTGTTGAGGTATTTATATCTGCGCATGGTGTAGCGAGGTTGGCACATTAGTTCACGATAAAACACATCAATGAGGTTTTTAAAAAGAGCTATCCATCTGCCAAATATATGTGATATGTGGCAGTTTTTTTGCTGCTGCCTACCCATCTCAACGGTAGTTCATGGAAGTTTGTTACGGATGCATCATCACGATTAACATATGCGACGTGTTTCCACTTTGCTCCATCCTTCAGCATTACCTTTATAGCATTGGGATCGAACAAGTTGTTGTCCTTTATCAACACTACGTTATCGCTGTTTGAGAAGCAATGGTTACCTCGATGATGCATTCCAACAAACCTGATGTCCCGATACGCTGGATTGTCATCTGAAGTTGTACTCTCATTGCTACTGCTACTTTCACCCAAGTTGTTCAACTCATCAACTGTTTGGTGTGTTTGAGATAGATCTTTCGTTCCATCGGTGTCATCACCTGATACACCGATTTGCGAATGTAATGTCTGTGTTCGATGGCTAAATCGCGATACTCCATTGTGCTACATTACCGTTATTGGACACCATTTTTTAAAAAAGCATTACGAATTAATGTACTTCAAGAAACGTTCGTATGTTCTAGCCAAAACCTCAACGTTTTCATCCGTTATGTCGTACTTGACTGCAACATATTTCGCAACAGTCTTGTATTTGGAAATGGCTTCCACTGACCTTTTTTCACCCATACCCTTAATGCCACGATTATAGTCCGTACCCATCATGAATGCAACTTGGATGAATTCATCGTAGTTCCCAATACCTTTGTCAACGAAATAGCTTTTGCAGTCGATGAAACGGAAATGTGTAGGAACTTCATCCACAAGAAATGGTTTAACGATGATGGTTCGTTTGTTACCAAAGAGGAATATATCCACGTCCTCTGACATGGTGACACGATGGTTTTTCCCACACCATTTATCAGCTTCTGTGGAGTGGTTGAGATGTTTTAATCTCTTGTTTTTAACAACGATATCCCTTACTTCATCGCGAAAATACAGAATATACTTCTTCAACAGCGACGTGACATCTGTGTGTGTTGAGAAACTTCTCTCCATCTTGTTCCTTTTCTGTAACCTTTCATCCCGCAATTCGCGTTTGAGCTTGGGATATCCAGTACTATAGATGGGATATAATATTAGTCCGATAGACTTTAGATACTCAAGTAACAACACAAGTTGGTTGATGGAATACCGTGCCATATCCTCAACAATCCACTTCGTTGACTGTGTTGTGTCGCGGAGAAATGCAGCAACTACCATCCTTTCGTCCTTGCGGGATGGATATGGGATGTCAACATATTTTCGCATATAGAAAAGATCAACGAGTCGACATCAACAGCCATTTCTTCCCATGGTTTCTCGGAAATATACGCCTTTTTCCACCCTTTGTTGGTTTTAGAAAGCTGCTTATAAGTGGAGATTATTAGCGATGATTTTACCTCCATTTTAACGTGATAGTCGAAAATGATGGCGTCCTCTAAATAAGGACAATATTGGTCAATGTTAAATCAAGCCAAAATGCCGTCCATCGACCCGTCAACCAGAGATAAAATCCATAGATACGTGAAAGAATGTACAAACCCAGCGAATAGCTGGGAACATAGTGCAGAACATATTTGCAATCTAATCGAGAAAGGCATAGTCATCAACGAGAAGAATATCGTATATGAAAACGGTGTTATTACCAAGATAAAAGGCACAGAGATAGTTGATGGTGTGTTGCTGTTGAAGGAAAAGAAGAAACCACTCAAGGTTACAGCAATGCCAAATAATGCACCGATTCCATTCATCGAGGAACTTCGTGCAAAGCGTAGAACGATCATGCTCTAACTTTTTCCATAACATCCATAGACTGTATAATATTTGCATTTTTTAAAAACTATGTTTATACGTTCATCTTCTCTTGGTCTTCTTTGGCACTTCCTCTTCCTCAGATGACGATTCGTCAGAGAATTCATCCTCGCTGCTTTCAACAACCTTCTTTCTTCCTTTCTTTGGTTCCTCATCCTCCGATTCATCCTCGCTGCTTTCAACGACCTTCTTTCTTCCCTTCTTTGGTTCCTTGGGCTTACTGCCACGAATCTCGCTACAAATTCCCCAGATGAGACTGCTGTCGTTACGCTTGATGTGCTTGACCTTGGAAAGAGTGTTGGGTGCAACCTTCTTAAGGAACTTGTCGATGGTAATGTCGGGTTTACCGTCCTCAACAAGCTCTTTGCCACGAACATATGCGTAGAACATCACACGCACATCTGTTGGGCATGTCTCTTTCTTTTGGTCGTATCGCAACTTGCCTTTGGTCCACTCCTTGGATGCTTTGTGCAACTCGCTGACCTCTTTGGTGCATTTCTCGGGATCGGTGAAATACATCCTTGTGGGTGGATCACGAGGTGGCTGAGAGTAAAAACGTTCAAGAGTTCTCTCCTTTGCGTGCAGACCAGCAATCAGACCAAGAAACTTGTCAGCGTTGAGGTCATCGCTAAACTCGTTGATGGCATTGGTGACAGCTTTCTTTGCATCCTTGCTTTCCTTCATCTTCGCAGCAACGTCACCAATCTCGACAAGCTTCAAGTAGTCGCGATACGAGAGACGAATGCTGACATGCTTGGGAACTCGCTCTTCTTCCACAGATTTCTTTTTGGTAGTTTTCTCCTTCTTTTGTGGCATATTGAGATAAATATGCGGTTTATGGTGACGCTTTTTACCCCTACTCAATAGCTCTTAAAATATGCGAGTTTTTGTGTACGAGTGGGAAATACCCGAGGCTTCTTCTCGCTTTTCGATCATCGCACATGCCCTCAACGACGTGATGGAAAATGTCACCTTGAAGGTTACTGGGTATAATCCGTACTGTTACCTTCCAGCAACAACAGATGATGATATCCAAAGATTATCTGAGATGAGTGGAGTATGTCCGTTGCGTGTTGACAGAAAGGTAATGGCATCTACCACCAACATTGTAACCAAAACAACATACATGAGAGTGGAGTTTGCAAGTACCGAGGACATGAAACGCTTTTGTTCTAAAACGTGGGATAAATGTATGGATGAAGTCGATCCCATTACTGCATTTCTTTCGTACCACCAGTTCCCTTTTGTTGGTTGGTTTGAGATGGACAAATGGAGAGAAAAGGATGGATATCTCTGTGCCCAAGTCAAGAGATTGCACGCATTACCAGAGGAAACAACCGTCACACATCCCAAAATAGCTTGCATCGACATCGAGACAGTGTCCAATAGTGGTGCTGGTATGCCAAAGCCGTATAAAAGGTGTGATCGTATCGAGATGGTGAGCATTGTATGCAAAGAATATTTGGGAAATACCTTTGTCAAGTATATGGTATACATTGGAGAAGGCATCCAATTGGATGGTGTCAGATGCATTGGTTGTGTTGATGAAGTGGAGTTAATCAGCGAAATGGCGAGAGTTATTCGCGAAGAAGATCCAAATATCATCACGGGATACAACATCTTTGGTTTCGACATGGGATATATTCTAGCACGGATGAAGTTACGTTTGCTTCCATTACCAGATATGTCTAGAGGAAAGTATGGGAAAACAACGACGAGAAAGGTTAATTGGTCGAGTAGTGCGTATGGACAGAATGTGTATGATCGCATCGAGGTAAGTGGAAGAGTATTCATCGATCTGATGCTTTTTTTCCGTCGTATGAAGTTGGATAAGTACTCGTTGGACTTTGTTTCACGAAAATACCTCAACGATGGAAAGAAGGATATGTCACCAGAGACCATGTTCAAGTATTTTCGCAACCGTGATTTGGATGGATTACGTCTCGTTGCAGAGTACTGTATTCACGATTCGGTGCTGACATTACAGCTATTCGACAAGTTCTTTATGTGGACAGAAGTATGCGAAATGGCACGTGCAATGTGTTGTTCCATCGAAGATATCTACACGCGTGGTGAACAGCTGAAGGTACTCAACCAAATTATCTTCAAGTGCGTTGAAAGAGATGTTGTGTTGGCCAGAAGGGGAGACAGAACGGTTGATGCATTCAAGTACGAAGGTGCATTTGTTTTGGATCCAAAATGGGGTATCTTGAGGGATGTACTGTTGTCGACTTCCAATCTTTGTATCCAAGTGTGCTTATTTCGTACAACTTTGTCCATCCACCTATGTTTCATCCAAGTATGTCAACAAGAATGTGGTAAATGTTGTTGAGGTAAACGAGAAAAAGACACACTACTTTCGCAAATATCCCATAGGTTTATTGCCAGATCTAGCACAAGGATTGCTGAACGAGAGATTCTCTGTCAAGGCACAACTCAAGGAAGCTACCGACGAGTTAACACGAATGGTATTGGATCGTCGACAGAATGCGTTGAAGATTTGTGCAAACTCTATCTATGGTATTACTGGTTTTGCTTCCAACAAATATTTCGGACATGTACCAACTGCAGAGAGTATTACGTGCATGGGAAGAAGAATGTTGGAGACTACTGTGCAAAAGATTGGTGACAACTTTCCTGTAACTGTGGTGTATGGAGATACAGACTCGTGCATGATATGGCATAATGGGGAGAAGGATCGTGAAAAGAATATCGCAATGGCTGGTAAGATTGTTGAACACATCAACCGTGAATTGCCCAAACCACTAAAGTTGTTGGTGGAGAAATATTACGAAAAAATGGCATTCCTCACCAAGAAGCGATATCTTATGTATGATGGTGAGAAGATTACCACCAAAGGAGTTGCCAATTCGAGAAGAAACTATTGCACATTTACTCGCAATCTCTACTCTGACACCATCAAGATGATGTTCGAACGTGACGAAGAAGAGGTGTTCGACTATGTGTTTGACCAACTATTACGACTCGTGAATGGAAGTGTGCCAGTTGAACAGTTGGTGATGACCAAATCTATCAAGCCATTGGAGAGTTACAAGAGTGCAAGTGTGCCACATGTCATCATGTATAGACGGTTAATTGCAGATGGAAATGTTGTCGAATTGGGTAATCGTCTGGAATATCTATTCGTTGATCTTGGATACAAATGCAAGTTGCAAGGGCAAAAGATGTTCACACCACAGGAAGTTGCCATCAAGTCGTTGGAAGTGGACTATCTGTACTACATCGAGAAACAACTCATCGTGGTAATGGATGAACTATTATCGTTGTTGGGAAGAAAGAAATATATCGGTGATCTGTACACCATGTACAGGCATAACCGTGGATGGTAGATATTTTTTAAAAAGTGGATAACTTAGGTTGAGACTGTTTGTATATTTCGTAAAGTTTTATCATGGTATTACCCAAGCGTTTATTCGACATCACCACAATGGCGATCCATCCATCTCACAATGGTGTACAAATACTATCAGATCATGGACACATGTAAGGTATACAACAATGGAAAGCAGAGCATGCTATAGTTTTTTAAAAGGGATATCTCAACAGTTCACATCCACAATGGGCTAGCTTGTTTGGAGAGAGAACAAAAACAGCACGTACATAAATACCATCTACAAAGCATTTATTTACCTCTTGGGTTTTGGAGAGTGTCATAGGGGGTTGAAGCTCCACTTTGGGCGAGGGGTCCCACCCCCAACCCCTAAATAAAGTATATGTATATAACAAAAAATATATTATGTGGGTCACCATGGCGATCCATCCATCTCCCAATAATGCATGCATACTACATATCCACCAATGTGTGGAAAGTACATGATTGGGGAATATAGACAATGTCAAAGCTTTTAAAAATCGTGATCTCAACATAGTCCACTAAGTGCAAGTATGTTTGATGAAACATCCAAAATAGTAGTAATGGTGTATGGTAGGTAGAGAGTAGATTTTCAACACTGGGTTTTGGGGAGTGTCATAGGGGGTTGTAGCCCATGGGTGGCCGAGGGGTCTCACCCCCACCACGTAAATATAGATAACCCAAGGAGTATGACAAAGAACTCTGTCGATGCTTACGAATTTGCGACTTCGGATGTTTTTAAAAATATGTTCATGCAGACTTGTGTATAGGAGACCAATAAAGCTTTTAAAAAGTTATAATGGATATTCGCAAGGAACATAGTCGCAATCTTCCCATTTTCCTTCTATATTTACCTCAGAAACAAGACATACACCTTTTCGTTTAGGGTAGGCGGACGTGATAATCCCCAAACGTTTTGTGCGAGAATCCTTTATCTTCGGAACCATGACTTTGTCTCCAACGTCGGCATTTCCAGAAACTATCAACAAATACTCATCATCTGATGCTGTTTTCATCTTGATAATGGTGTATTGGGGTCCCAAGTTCTTCACACACATCATCATCCCGTTAAATGCTGCAATTATGGCACTGGACATACGATCATACATCTTACACACATCAGATGATCTTCCATATATATCCGATCTTTCATGGTTGTTTCCACAACAAAACAGTGCTGAACGAAGCCCAGCCACATGTTCCAAAGGCATACCCTCTGCAAACTCATCAAGATATTTCACCATCTCACGCATGGGTTCACGTTCTGCAGCATTGTGGCCCAATATAACAAATATTATCTCGAAGTTGCTGATTCCCCAACTTTTGGATACAGATACAATCCATCTCATGATATCTTCTGGACTTTCATCACGATAGCTGTAGTATTTCTCGCTGTGCAATACAGTACCAATCTCAGCTACTTCCATATACAAAACGTCATCTCCGACTATTATGTTATCGTCATCCGATAGCTTTCCCCACTCACCTCCAACCTTCGTAAAACGTTCATACATAGGCTGAATAAAACCGGTTCTGAAACTTTTGCCAATGGCCATCCAGCTTATATCTCCTTTAGAATACGCATATTGTGCAACGTATCTGTTGAGATCATCTATGTCCATGTCGTAATCCACGATGAAGTCTTTGTATCCTAGGACACCAAACGCACCATAGAACTTGTCGTGTATTTTGTAACATTCTCTGAAAGAAATATGTTTCAGCACATCTGTCAGGCATAGCGTCTTCGCCACATACGATTCTCGTGAACTTCGAAGTTTACTTGCTTCTATCATAGCATCGGTTGAGAGATACATAGTCCCATATGCTGTCGGTGTTGCGACAATGTTCATGCACGATAGGTTGACATATACTCCATTGGTTCCAACAAGTATGATCTCCTTGGACAACACAGCTTCTTGGTATGTCCACACTCTCTCGAACCATTTCCCTTTGTAAAAGTCTGCAATTGGTGAGTTCTCGGATCGCAAGTACGATTCCTCTTCCGGTGTGAGGAACTCTTTTTGTGTTTTTAAGATGCTATATAACATAACATACCATCTCAGGAATTTCTCTGACATGAAGTATCTTTCATCAGATAACACCAATGTCATGTCAGCACCACTGTAGTAGTCACCCATGAAAGGAATCTCGAGGTTAATCTCATCCTGTTTATCTTGGTTCATACAAAGCACATCCCACCAACAATACCTTTTCCCGAAACAAACCATAGCATTCTTTAACCTCAACATCTTGCCAAAAGACGATAGTGGCACATTCCAGTTCACACCATCCACTATACCTGCACTGTATATATTTTGGTTTCCCCATACGTGTGATACAGCAACATAACCTTTTTCTTCCACACTGCCACGTATGTCATCATACAACCTGACTCTCATATCCACAACGTCGAACAGTCTTTTCGGTGGAACTAACATATTGGAATAAAAATTTGCAAACTGGTGGAACGCAATAACATGGGTTTTTTCAACATGGCCATGGACTTTTTTAAAAGCACTGAATTCAGGGTATTACGATAAGCTATGCTCGTACATTTTGTAAAACATGGCAGTTATAGAAATCGCTGACTTTTCACAGGATCTCAACATTATCGGTGTTGTAAGTTTGTTTGGTGGTGAGATTGCGTTGTCTGCACTCAGATACACCGTGCTTGTTCGTGACACATGGACTGCCATCTACTTTTCTATGATCGTTTCTGCTGGATTACAGACTATTTCGCTAAAGATGTTCAAGCGTATGCATGGTAGATTATCTGTTGCAATTAGTCCTGGTATACGCGATGATCCAAAGGAGATTGTTGGCTTAACTGCGTCTGGACAGTACAAATACTATGGAGTGCAATCCGGCACAGAGATGCTTGTTAGTAGCATCCTTGGTGAAGCTATGTTACGTCAGTCGTCTAGCCGAAACATCAAGGAAGTTGCGTGTACAAGACATGAAAGTCCCAATAGGAACTGTGCTCTCAAGGTTATTTCTTTAGGTCCATTGGAGAGCATCCATGGTGAACGCATTCGCGCAGATCCTGCACCATTTGGTGTTGTGTATCTGATGCCATTGGTCACGATTCTGGGCATTATCATGACAATTCTTATCGGTGACTATTTCGCATTGGTGATTGTTGTTTGTAACGTACTTTGCAACATGTTGGTTATGTATTCTGTTCGTTGTACTGGAATAAAATATCCAAAGGGGAAAGCATCGTCTGGATCACCACCTGGGAATATATTTGTGCAAAGTGGTGATGATACATATTTGGTCTTGGGAGAAGAGGATCCTATCCAGTATTTGTTCCAAAAAGCATTGCAAGTTCCACCATCATCGAAGGAAAGATTTTGGGGACATTTACAAAGAGCTGTTGCATATGCGTCATACACCATTGTCATCGCGAATATTATTGCCATACCATTTGCAACTCTACCCGGACAACTTATCTTTGGTATCCTCATGTTGTTGGGATTGTTACAGAATATTCTTTTGGCAACCTTTGATGGTGATAGACTATTGGCAAGACTTGCTACCGATGCATCGAAGGCTATATATACAGAAGAATTTGTATTCCAAACAAGATCATCCATGATTGCATTCTGTACATTGGTTGCAAAAGCACCCAACGACAATATCCTGAGATGCTCCCTTCCAAAGACACCAGTGTTTACTACTTGGTTTCAGACTGTGATGGAATGTGTTAAACGTGGAATAATACCATCCGAAATAGAGAAAGATGTCACACTTTTGGACAGTCTGAACATAGATTTAAGAGATGCATATCATGAATACCAAAGGTTTGTGAGCAGACATCCAGAGAGTCTGTCAGAGGCATAGAGACGCATGTTTTTAAAAAATTTAGAGAAAGATACACTTCTTCTGTTGTATCATCAAGTCAACTATTTGTTCCACCAAGTCTGCAACCGATAGCCTCTCCATGGTGTCAACAAACGCATCATATGCTGATGGATGGCGCTTTGCAAATTTCTTCATGGATGTAAAACCATATGGTGCAATGTGTTCATCGTGTGCGATATACTTTTCATGCATCTCTGTTGTAACTTTGTGGGATGTCTTATGCAACAACATCAACACGTACGCAAACATCATGGCCAATGTTGGTTTCGTAATGGAACACAACGATCTCCCTTTGCGAACAAACCGTTTGTCTGTGAAACCTTTATCGGTCTTCTCAAGGAAACGGGTACGTATTCTTGGTTTACCATCGATGAGAGAGATAACCAAGAATACTTCCTCATGGCGATCTATGGATGACATCAAACTGGCATATTTGCTTTCCATCTTTGCAACAATCTTTGCTTCTGTCTCTCCATTCTCGACATATTCCCATTTACCATCCTGCAACATACGCATACGACATTCCAATACGTCTTGTTTCGGAATAGGCAACACTGCAGTATATGCTTCACCAGGAGTACGATAACACATGATATGGTATAGCTTGTCACGATATTCGTAGAAGAGTGCATCCAATATACGTGGTATTTTACCCATTTTTGCCACATATTTCTCCACAAACGAGATACGTTGGATAAAAGACATGTTCTTCAGCTCCTGTATACACTCAACAGTGTCGCTTATTCTCGCACTACCTTTGTATGATGGAATAACATACTTGGGTTTGACCACTTCTTCTTCGATGACTTCTCGGTCTTGTATGAAGAAGAATGGCATAGATGAGTCATCCGTGAGAAAGAAACCATCCAAGTCTTCTCGTAAATATCTCCCATCAAGAATACGAATGTTGTTGGTAACTATTCTACAAACCAAATCTATAGTTACCTTTGCATATTCCTTCTCGACACATTCCAAAATATCATCCATTGGTACGAAATTGGAGTGTGTGAAGAGTCTTTCCAACACATTCTCCAACTCTGGTATCATCACCCTTGCGTACTTTTCCATGTAGTATAGGATGAATGTATCTGGATCCGATCGTGGCAGATATTTCTCCTTTGGTTTCTCTTGGATGATGTAGCGATCTACAGCATGTCGTTAAGTTTCCCTTCCATCTTGGCGATTAACTGTTGTTTGTCGTTGCAAATGCGTAACTTGTATATGTCTGTACCTTGATCACCACCAATAGTTTTTCCCATTTTACCACCCGTCTCTGTCATACCAGACATAGCAGCATGGATGAAAATGTCAACCTTTCTCTCGCTTTCATCCAATTGGCTATGAGATCCACTCCGTACAACTCTCCCAACAGCTTGTTCGATGGTGGAGTCGTTCCAATGGATGGTCATGACATGGAATTGTCGAACATTGCGCAGCGTGATGGATTCACCAACAACTTTACTGCCAATAAGCACTCGCACATACTCCCCGTTGACGTTTTTGCGATGGTTAAACCCTTCTAGACGATCGGACTGGTTGGAGACAACAGATTGGTCACCCACGCAGATTGTAAAACGTTTCCCTTTGCCGATGGATGGAAGATTTTCTCCAACGTACAGTTCGTATCCATGTGCTTCGAAGATGTTGGCAAGCAGAAGTAGCCCTGATCCCTTTACCTCCTCGACAAATATAAAAATGGGACCAACATCAGGGTGTTTGTTTTCTAAAATATCCATCAGCTCCCAATATTTGCATCCACAGTCTCGCAATGCATCGCCAGTGAGATACTTCCGATACGCATCAACCACACGATATGTAGTGTATGTCACCTTCTTTTTCGTCTTGGTCTTTACTGTGATGATGTCTCTCGATCCTTTTACTGGCACCATAATACCTCTGTCATAGATGGTTCTTCCATACAAACCATTCTCAGGAAATGCAAACAAAGATACATGTGTCAGCATACGATAGATATCCTTTGGTGTTCCCTTACGTTGCTCTTCCACATGATACTCCAATTGGTGCGCTCGCATCCGTGATATGTAGACTTTGGTACCAGCGAGATAGCCATCAACACCATGGAAAATCTTTCTCGGTTTGTCTTTTATCTCGGCATTATACGACACAATACCATGATATGACGTACCACCCAACAGGTCGATGGTAGAGTTAAGTTGGCCAATATCGTTGGTCATGGGTGTAGCAGTTGCAAGCATGATCTTGATATTTTTCGCAAGTCGTACAATCCTTTTCAACGAATCGTACACATGAGAATGGTCTTCGTTGTCGCTACCCGATTCCACTGTCTTGAGTTTACGGATGTTGTGTATTTCGTCAAACACAAGGATCATGTTCGAGAACTGTTGCTCTACATCACGGTCTGTCATCACACATACAGAGTTGTGCAATGCCATGTAGTGGTTGAGAACAAATATCTTTGCATATTCTCGATGATGGATCTTTACACCTTTGTCATCTGGATAGTTCTTTGCAGAAAACTTTGCCATCTCATAGTAGTGGTCTATCTCACGCTTGAAGTTTTCTCTCCCAGAACTCCCTTTGGTCACAAGAAGACATCTCTTTTTGTCATACAAATAGTGGTCAACAGCAACGGAAATGCAAATAAGAGACTTGCCAGATCCAAGCGAATGGAAGATCAACAGTCCTCTATATGGTGTATGTGGAGAGAGATATCGTCGCACAAATTCTTGATGGGGATACAGACCTTCCGCATTGTACAATGTACCAAACTCAAGCTTGCGTACAATCTTCTTCTGCAGCTTGTTATCGATGGGGTAATAGATTGACGACATTACGCTTAATAGTGGTCGCCACCACATTAAACGAAAAGTGGTGTCAATATGCAAGAGGCAATTACCAATGCATACCAACTTGCAAAACAGTTGTGGAACACCGAGGTGGAGGCACGCATTAAGGGACCTATCGTGCGGGGAGATACCGTGAAGAGGTTGTTGGCAAAGTATGATATGCAAGATGGATCTAAGTACGTTGAACAGCGTAACAAAGCCACTTCTGGTGCTCAAACGGTTGTGTATCGCTGCATAGATGGAGGAAACATCGTTTGCAAATCCAAGATTAAGAGCTTCAAGTGCTACAACGAATGGGTGTCGATTGTCGTTTCCACAGAGGTTGATACGTATTCCAATGAGATGTTGGCAGAAAGACATTTCGTTGAGACAACCAAAACACGATATTCTAAAACGTTGTATGATGACACTCTACGATTGGATGTAACACACTTGCACGATGAGGACACATACCAAGTGGAAGTAGAGGTGTTGATGTATAATTCCCCAGATGAGTTCGCAACATGTATTCGCGAGATTGTAAACACATTGCAGGATTCCCCGTTGTATATCTCGAGAAAGAAGTTCGATGCAGTAAGATGTATCGTTGGTGGTGAAGGGTATTACGTTTCGACAACAGCCAACATTAACATGAAAGGGTCTATCGAGGTCGATCGTACTACCAATTTCTCCATGTATCACGGAAAGTACCAAAAGCCCATAACGTTGACGAAGAGAAGGTTGCGTAATATCTTTCGCAAAGAGACATATATGACACCAAAGTTGGATGGTGTACGAAGATTCATCGTCACCTTCAACGGAATGGTGTACGACATAGATCCAGAACACATGCATGTACGGTTGCTTTCCAACAAATCTCCCTATCATGAACCATTTCCAAGTATCGTTGACACAGAATTGGTGTTGGGTACATACAATCTCTTCGACATTTGTGTCTTTAATGGATGGTATGTCGGTAACGAGACGTTGTTGTCGAGGTTAAAGTACGCAAAAACTTGGATGAAATCTTTCATGTATATGGGCAATTGTGTGATGAAAGAATACGAAAAGGTGTTGGATGAGAATTCCGTGGAACAGGTCAACAACTTTTACAAAAGATACTCCAATGGTACTTTCCCTATCGATGGCATTGTGTTCGTTGATGGAGACCGGGAATATACACACAATGTCATCAAGTGGAAAGAGCACGTTACAGTAGATCTTGTGATGGAAGAGAGTGGTACACTTGAAGGGAGAATGGTTGCTAATTCCATCGACACTACTCGCATTCGTACACGAGACGATGGTACATTGGTGGATGGAACAGGCGTCTACGAGTTCGAGATATTGGGAACGATAGAAGATGAGACGGGATACAAGTTCGACCTACGAGTACTGCGATTTCGTGATGATAAAAAGAAACCAAACTCATCCAATGTCATCGTCAACAACGTCGACGGACTTGAGTTGAGAGATATCTGGAATGGATATGGTTGCATCCTCATGCGCCAATACCATAATATGGTAAAGAGAAAGATGTTAAAAACATATGCTCGTGGATGTACCATACTGGACATTGGTAGTGGACAAGGTGGAGATGTATCCAAATGGGGTAATGCAAGGAAAGTATACTGTGTTGAACCTAGCGATAAAGCTGTGATGGAACTCAAGCAGAGATTATCTGTGGCTGGGATGAAAAAGCAAGTAAAGGTAATCCATTGTCCCATATCCAATGTGGATAAAATACGCAAACGGGTGGATAGGATCGACGTGATGACGTTGTTCTTTACCATCAACCTCTTTCAAGAACAAGACCTGAATGCGTTGGTAGAAATCGTCAACGAGTATCAACCAAAACACATCATCGGCACCTTTTTGGATAAATCGTTGGTGCGATATGATGAGAATGCATGCTACGAGATTACTCCCAATGGTGTTTCAGGGTACCACATTCGTCTTCCAGGTACAAGGATCGACCAAGACGAGTATTTCTTTGGATTGGACCAATTGCATTTCAAGGGATACAAATTGGTAAATTCACGACCATTGGATAGTGGAAAGATGATGTCAACGAACGAAAAAGAGTTGTCGAAGATGTTCCGTTCTTTCCACTTTCGTAGATAGTTTTTAAAAACATAGTCATGATGCGTCAACCAATCCCCTCTATAAGGAGAATATATCCTGTTTATCAGACGATGTTTATTCTGTGCATCATGTCGGATGAATGGTATCCACGCAACACATCCAAAACCTTGCAGAGTGTGAGCGATGTTGATTTCGTTCTCTATAACAGCAATGGGATGTTAGATCTAACATCATGCCTAAACTCTGTATTAGCTGCAACGAAACAAAGTCCAAGTCGTTGTTTTTTAAAGGGAGAGTCGTATGCAAAGAGTGCGACAAAGATAGGAAAGGTACAAGTGTTGCTACATCTACGGTTGGTGATGTCACCGACGATGTTGGTGTACTCATGAAAGTCGATGTGATATATGACGCGATTCCAAAAATATTCGACAAACTGGAAACCATATCACAAGTTGAGAGATGTGCGTGGTGAGTTAAATATGTTGCAAAATGCACATAAGAACACAGAATCTGTGCCCGAAAAGTTGGATATGTTGTCTACCAAACTGGGTTTATTAGAGGAATCATCTGCAAAATTAGTAGCTTCTAATGCACTACGAAATCTATCAGCAAGGCTCGTGTTGCCATGCAAAGACGTTGGGTGCCCCCAGGAACTTTAGTCTTTGAAACCTGATGTTATGTTTGTGTAACACGCGCATTAACCATGTTACGATTATTAGCACTATCTCTCAGCATACCCGTTTGTGGTATTCGACTTCTGGCATGTGGTGTGATGATGTCGTCCTTTTCCATGAATTTTGCTGATACTACAGCGTGACATTGGAATTTATCCCAACAGACCGCACCAATAATACAATCTTATGTCCCGTTGGATATTGTACAGCCACTCGACCAACAACTGTGTCCATTTCCAGGTACTGTCGAGAACGAATATGCTGGCTATGCATATGTCACATCCGAGGAGCACAATCTATTGGCTGATTCCTATATAACTAACGATGTGTTTGTCAAGCTTATTAGCATGTAACCCAAAGCCGTTCATGTCCGTCAACGCAGGTAAAATTACAAGAATCAACAACAGCTGCGTTTTTAAAAATTTCAGAGATGGCTCACAATAAATGCGATACCAACTCTCCTTTTGTTACAATCTGACGTACTACTCGTTTCCTTTGGTAATCTGATCTTTGTTTTCAGAACTTATTTCGTGGGGGCATATTAAAAATCTACGCTGATACGCCTATCGCGCGAACAAACTACTTTTGGATATGCCCAACAAGATTCCCGTCAGACTATTTAACATTAGGACTATGGAGACTGTCATGAATCATGACTATCCAGATTCCGTATTCAAGAATGGATATGCTGCAATATCCCATGTGTGGGGAGAGCAAGAATTATATACACCCGAAAATCTTGGTATTATAGGTGGCATAGATTGGGAGATACCACTGTCAAGGAAGAACAAGATGGACATGCTAAAATTTGCCATGAAGAAGTTCAAGATGGAATGGTGTTGGTTTGATGTTCTTTGCATGCCACAGGGGGAGAAGAATCAAGCCGAGGTCAACAAAGAAATACCGTTCATGGGAGACTACTACAATGGTGCAAAGATGATGTTTGTGTTGTCTGATAGCGATGAAGTCAGGGAATTTGGTGAGAGTGGTGCGATTATAAGAGGTTTATGGAAGGGTCTCGCGAAGGTCGTAAATGTTGCATCTGTATCTACGGAACTCGACATATGGGAGTTCGACAAAGAGCCCTGGATTTTTAGATTATGGACATTCCAAGAAGCCGTTATGTCCAAGCAAGTTTGGCTTATCATACTTGGTGGATTTTATTTGGATATATCAGATGCCATGAAACGTGTGGCGTTGGGATCTTCAGACGAAAAAGGTGCAACAAGTTTAATCACCGATGGGCCCGTTATGGATTTGGCTCTTTCTATGAGAGATTATGGCAAACATAAACCTAGCGTTGGTAGAATGTTATACGATTGTCGCAACAGAAAATGCTATAGACAACATGACAAATATTATGGTTTATTGGGCATTTTGGAATTTGCAAATTTTCCTGTGACATACGATATAACTATGGAAGATCTCGGAAGAAAGTTTGTGGAACATGCATACAATAACGGAGACATAAGCTGGTTGGCCGTCAGTGCAAAAGACAAAGTGGGTTTTATACCATCACACGAAAGCGTTACGTATATTGGGGAATTGTGGAAAGAAGAAAAATCAGGTGCATGTAACATAAAGTTCGGAGAAACTACTCTGTGGATAAATGCTCATACAGTTGCTGATATAACTCACGTTGAAACTATTGGCAATTACCACAAAGAACTGTACGCCATGTGTGAAAAATGGGGATTGCATGAATCCGACACAGTTCGTGCCATGACTGGGCATTGCAAGTTGTCAGATGATGAGACCAAAAAACTTGGATCGTTTCGCAAATCATGTGAGGCCCAGTTGATGTCTTTGCATGGAATTTCGGCAATCGTGAGTGTGATAAGCGGTGGTGGAGTTGCCAAATTACACACTAAATTCGAGAGACATTATGGACTTAAACCACAAATGGCGTGTAGAACAGTGTGCATAGATACAGAAGAAACCATGCTGATGACCGTTTTTGGTGGATGTGACATTGGAGACAAAGTCATGTTGCTACCAATGTATGATGTTCACGAAAGAACATTAGGGATTATCGTTGATGATAAATTTAGGCGTAAAGGAATATGTTTGTATCCTAAATCAGATACGCGCTATGAATACAAACCGTGCGAATTCCAGCTTTGAGATATCATGTCGTAAAACCATTCGCGATGAATACTCCATGTTTTTAAAATTATCGCTGCCCAAATTTTTTTTCTGGCGATTCACCCATCCCATAATGGTCGTGAATGGAGACGTACAGTTTTTAAAAATTTTACGGTCTCTTCGGTTCTATTGACGATATTTCTTTCGTTGTTCATCGACCGCTCACAACAATGGAGGTAACTTTGTCATTCATCTCTGGTAACGATATCCGTACCAACACATCTTTTTCTCTCAACGAACGCTTTGACCTACACGATGAACGTTTTGGGTCCATTCGCACTGGTTCCAAGTGTGTTGTGTGTGGAAAAACGGAAAGTGGAGGATGTTATGGTCATCATGGACGATTATACCTTGGTACCAACATCTTTCATCCCATTTTTCTCGATGAAATATCCAAAGCACTCAACGAAATATGTCACCATTGTGGACATGATGTGGACAAGGCAGAAGTGTCCAATAAACGAGGTGGTAAATGTTCCAAATGCAAGGAGACAGTGTATGTCGACTACTTTATTCCACCAAGTCAACCCAATGCGATAAGAAGAAGGAATGCAGTAACTACCACTTTGGATCCATCCCAAGTAAAGACCATTCTGTACCGTCACAGGCACAATGCATCTAAGTTTATCATCGACTGTGTTGCAGTTCCTCCAACTGGCATTCGTCCACCGGAAGACATGGAATGGCCATCTGATCTGTCTCGATTGTATGTCCGGTTGGTTGATCTTGTCAAGTCATCGTCCAAGACCGATGTATATCAACGCAATGTGTCAACACTGTACAATTCCATTGTGGGTTATCTCAAGAAAGATGGTGTTATTGCAGCAATATCAGGCAAGTATGGTATTTTCCGTAACTTGATGCTTGGAAAACGGTTAAATCGCTCTGTCAGATTGGTTATTGCAGGTGATCCCAATCTAGATCTCGATGAGATACTTGTACCAAAGTCCGTGACAGATCGTGTACGCATTCCCGAGAGAGTTTGGAATGGAAATGTGCGCAAGATGAAGGAATATGCACGCAATGGACAGCTTTGGTATGACTCCGAAGATGTACAAGTAGAAGAAGATGAGATTATCGTTGGTCAAGTATATGACAGAGTACTTCGAGATGGAGATTGGGTAACTCTCAACCGTCAACCATCCCTTTCCAAAACGTCGTTGTTGGCGATGAGAGTAAAAGTTGGAGTAGTGGAGAACAACATATTTGCGTTTAATCCATGCATCACCACTGCATTCAACGCTGACTTCGATGGCGACGAGATGAACATCTACACTGGATATGGACCAGAAGCGGTTGCAGAATTGCGAGAATTATGTCATCTCAACCACAATATCTATGACCCGTTGACGAGAAAGATCTTCATCCAACCTATCCAAGATGCTGTATCAGGAGTGTATATGATGACAAAGGAGAAAGCAGAGGTTGCGAAGGATCTTTTCAACGATTGCGTAATGTTGACATCACGTACATCAACAGAGTACAACACCCACGCATTGTTCTCTACTGTTCTTCCCATTGGACTTGATTTCGTTGGCAATGGAGTGGTGATAGAAAATGGTGTGTTGGTTGATGGCATCGTCACCAAGAGGGTGATAAATGGGTTGATCGTCGCAGTGTCAGAACGGTATGGAACCGATGTTTGCGCCACATTTATCAAGGAAATCCAGTTGGTTGCTTTGCGTTGGATGCGTGATAGAGGTTTCACGATTAGTCTACGAGATTGTGTTTGGGACAGAGATGATCTCGAAGAATATTCGGGAATGGTTGTTGGTATAACACAACGTGAAGTACCATCGTTGCAAAGTTGGGTGGTAGAGAAATCGTTGAGCAAGTATGTACCCAACGGAAGCGATAACCCATTGGCAGTAATGTTGCATAGTGGTGCAAAGGGGAAAGACATTGGTCCATCCCAAATGGCAGTATCGCTTGGCCAACAGTATGTAAACGGGAAGAAGGTGAGGACACGTATGAAGAACAACTCACCACATGACACAGGTTTCGTTTCATCTGGATATGTAAAAGGGTTGAATGCAAAGGAATATTTCTCCCAAGCCAGTGCATCTCTGAGTGGTATCATCGACATTGGTGTCGGTGTATCAGCTATCGGATACACCAATCGACGTGTCACCAAGCTAATGGCTGGTGTTGAGATGGGATACAATGGATGTGTGTCAACAGATGGACAGATTGTGAGATTCTAAAGTTTTTAAAAATTTACAAAAGATAAAGGAGTATGGCACATGAATATTATCGTGTTTTAAAAACTTTTTCAAACGGAGATGTACTCGTCAGATACTGCAAATGCCTTGCTACATGCCACCACAACTCCAATTCGTTCCATTGCATTCGAAACCAACCACCCGAAATTTCCAGATACAACCACTCCGATACCTTGCATATTTGCTATAATTCTTTCAACACGTTTACCATACAACAAATGCTGTTCATCGAGGATATTGCCACACAACAGTTCATGTGGTTTAACTGCCAATACAAGCACATGCATGTCATCTGCTTTAGATTTTGCCAACCACAAATACGAACCCAACTTTCTGTCGAAAGTTCTGGATATGTGTTGTTGACAAAAGATATGGCTGATGGAATTTGGTTGCTGTGATAAACAATCATCACACACAACGAAGTGTGTTTGCCCAATCTTCCTAGCCATCTCTACGATTGTCCATGAACGACAACATCCAAGTTTGCAAAACATTTCCACAATGCATCCGATACATTTATTGCAATTATGTGACAGATCACATAGGGTTACGATTGGTTGGAAGTTTGTAGTGTACATCTCATCCGACATAGATCCACCAAGAATCTCAACTCTGATATCCAAACAGAATATGTCCATAAGATTACGACTGTATGTATCCATAAAGTCGTGATATATTCCCGAATTATACCCATGTAGACCAATTCTACGACCATATCTGAGTGCAATTCCGTTATTCCATTCAGCAAACATCAGATAAGACCCAATGGTAGGTATCCAACTATCTCTTCCCCTACCTATACATGACTGTCCAATCCATGATAGCCATAATATATCACCGTGTTGTATTAGTAGCTTGAACAGAGAAATTACAAGTTGTTGGGGATGGATTTCGTAGCTTATAGGTATTTCTATTCGAGGTAACATGCCAATAATACCATAGACGTAGTCATGTTTAACAGTAGCTTGTCTATTGGCACACAGCTTTAGAATGGTCGTCATGTCCATGAAGCCTACATCGATGAACTCTGATAACTTCCAGACAGTACCCTTGTCATCACACATTGGAATGCCACCTATTCGTGTGACAATAACGTTGTAACATCGCAATAATTCTTTCAAGTCAACCAATCCACATGACGAATCTATGACAAGTCTTTTGCTCAACACTGCTTCCTGTACTGTCCATACACGTGTGAACCACGATTCTGTCAGCAACTTGGAATAACGTATACATGCCAGAGCCCATGTGTGTGCTGGACGAACAAAGGATGTTGCATTGGTGGAAAGTATTCTTATGCTGTTAACGAAATCATCCACATCTGCTACATCAACAGAATGTAGAACAGCACACGCTTGGGCATTTCTGTAATAATCTCCCATCTTTCCAAGTTCTCTTTTTTTGTCTGCACCGTCATCTTGTATGATACAACACGTATCTATCCATGCATACCCAATTCCGAGTAGTTTAGACGTTCGTTCAAGCCATGGATATCCTTTGCTACTTCTAGATAATTCTCTGTTTGTCACCACGAAATTCCAAGATGACCACACATGACTAACTGTGAAGTATGCATTGGCTTCGGTACCGTCAACGATCTTGCATGTGTCCACACATAATAGTCTAGTCGGCTTGTATGTGTTTGTTTCTGCAACAGACATAAATGGGTTGAAGTTTAGATATTTATGTATGGAACAAGAAAAATCTGTCATCCTCCATGTCGATGAGATCTCGAACCATTGTGTTGGTGTTGGACTCATGATATCACATAAAGTATTGTTACATGATCCAGGAATATACCTGTCTGTATGGTGTTTGTTACATTCATGAGAAGAATCATCTCCACACCATTCTAATCCTGTGGTTTCATAGAATGCTTCCGAGATATTCCTAAAAAAATTCCTGTGTAATCCCCAATAAATGTGTCTGACATCTTTCATAGATTTGCAACTCATACTGCAATTACAACAGTTGTGAATGGAGGCTATATCAAGCAAATGTACCAAGTCATCCATCATGAATCCAGGATTTAATTACGACGGAAATTTGCAGAACTGTTTCCAATGTAACCTACAGTTTATTGGACAACACGTATGCCCTGGTGTCAGCTATGGGCCTGAAGCTGCAGGCTTTATTACTAAACCGTACACTGTTCAACCAGGTGAAAATATGCAATCCATCGCAAACAGGTTTGGAGTTGCTATAAACGACCTGATGTCTGTCAACAAACATATCCAATATGCCAACCGGGTATTCCCAAACGATCCTCTGAACATTCCCATCGGAAGAAGGTAGCTACATGGTTGGCTTTTTAAAAATTTGTGGCATGTTCATCGTAGTATTCATGATATAAACGATAACTGTTGTACCGAACAGGATAATTCATCCGATTGCCACAAAAGTTTTTCGGAGCTTGCCACCCTAATTCATCCATTATATCATGAACACCGTTTCTCTGCAAAGTGTATACATTTAAAAGGTGGATTGACATCCCCTATATGTCCTGGTTTTGCGCTATCCAAATTATTTATTCCAATATGGCCTTGATACCACCCAAACGCCTGTTTCACGTCCCAAGTATGTCAACTGTCATGTACGTTGACGTTGCTGATGACGTGAAAGAAAAAGGATATGTTGCTATCTCTCATGTGTGGGGCAAACAACAAATGTATTCTGCTGATGAAGTTGGTATTCTTGGTGGTGTGAACTGGAGAATACCACTATCCAACACCAATAAGATAAGCAGGTTAATCAGCGCTATGAAATACCGTGAGATGGAGTACTGTTGGTTTGATGTGCTTTGTATGCCTCAAGATAAACAAGATGAGATTAACTTGGAGATACCTTTTATGGGTGACTACTACTCTGAAGCGAGCGTAACATTTGTGTTGTCTGACGAAAAATATGTCATCAACAAAGATTTCACGACATGGTCCGATTTCATGTCAGACGTTATCCGATCCGACAGGGAACTCACCGCCGATGAAACCAGGTGGATAGTCAAGAATCCCAATCTGTTAAACTTTGGCAAAGATTTGTGGTTTACAAGAGTTTGGACACTCCAAGAAGCTGTGTTGTCCAAAAAACTTATTCTTGTGGATACTGGTGGATCTTACCTTGATTTGTCCAATTTGCTAGATAAGATGTGGCATATGTCGCTGAAGAACGTTCCCATGGTATTTGCTTTGTTTGAAGAACCCCAATTTCTCGTAGAAATAGCAAACACATTGCATGAATATAGGTCAGGGGAATTGTGTCTAACAAGAGCGCTGGGCACAAGTCGCAACAAAAATTGCCATGAAATTCGTGACAGATTTTACGCGGTACTTGGAATGTTGGACTACAAAGATTTTGTTGTAGATTACGAGATGGATATAGATGATCTCAACAAACGCATCGCCCAACATGCGTACTCGAAAGGCGATATAAGTTGGTTGGCTGTTGGTGGAAATGCTGGGAAAGGATTTGTTCAACCGATGCATCAACCATTTCTGCGCATTGGACATATTTGGAAACAAGACACATCAAGCATCGTATTTAACGACATGCTATGTGTGCAGGCGAAAACGTTTGGAACTGTCGCTTGTTGCGAAGAATATATTGGACCTTTGCCAGACATAGAAGAAAATATTTCGTGGACAGTTCGCACATTCACGAAGTGGGGATTTGGTCTCACACAAATACTCGACGCTATGTTGAGATATAACAGCGCGTCGGAAGAGTTTGTTAGCGTCGGAACACACATCATCGACGCTCTTTCGAAAGGTGCAAGTTTCCAGAGTATATGCCGTGAAATAGCACAATTACAATCGGTAGAATATGTCTACAAATATGCCGGTGATGTCTTGGCAAAATTAACGTGGCTTGGTACGATATATAAAAAGGTAGTCATCATCAACGTTGTCACACCAACCGGTAATTATCCGTTGATAGTCTGTGGAAATGCAGAAGTAGGAGACACTGTTGTGGTAACAAAATTATACGATGACGTCTATCGTAAAAGAGGTCTCGGGATTGTCGTTTCCAAATCATCTGAACGTAAAGGTGTGTGCATTGTACCAAGAGAGATAGTTGGATATAAGTTCGATGACATCCACAAATTTGTCGTGTAGGTTCACGAACGACAGTTAAACCCATTTACACAAACGTGATGGTCATCTCTATCCTATCACGAAATATATGGTAGATTATCCCATCATCTAGGTGTAAACATTCACGGGATGTGTTTTTTAAAAAGAACCAATGGAGTATCGACATAACCCTTCATGAAAGGAACTGTTGATACTGTTCGTCACACGTGATCTTCGTGGTGAGATATGTTTTAAAAAACTCGTCCACGTCCAAAGTTTTAGACTGTTTATGTTATGCGGTTAATGCCACACGTATTTACTGAGAGTGTTGACATGATACCTTCAACTGTTTACAAAGCAAAACCATGTCCAGGAAATGTGTGCATTGTCGCGAGGTCAAGAGATCCTCTGAGTTTTGTGGTCGAGAACCTGGCTGTAAAGAGTGTAAGAAAGTTGCACGAAAGAAACGTAGAGAGAGTCTTAAAAATGCTATAAACACACTCGAACAGAAATTCGAACAATCTGTCTTAGAGAGCGAGGCTTTACGAAAACAGGTGAAAAACTTGGAAAAACAAGTCAAGAGTCTTAAAATCCTCGATCACACCACATGTCAAGATGAGATGAACAAACTACAAGAAGACGTTGACTTGCTCCAAGATGTGTATACAAGAACTGTGGGGGCATAATAAGGTATCTTGATGCTAAAGAAGCCTCTAATGTATCATCTGACAGCGATTCCAACAACGCAGTTGACCATGACGCTAGCACCGATAACCCATCAGCTCTTGATGAGACCATTGTGCTTAAGACTCCTGCTCTTACTAAAAACGTACAGACCCCAAGGTCAGCTCTCTATGAGAAATATGCATATAAGCCCAAGTCGCAATTAAGAGATTAGCTAATGTTATGTATTTATCACATGTGACAATGCATGAGTTTTTAAAAAAGACAGGTGACGGTACCGCGAGATAACGACGAATGTATGACGGCGTGTTAGCAGTAATTTAAAGGTTCTCTACGTCCAACACGGAGTTGTTCTTGTCTCAGTAGAACCTCCCAGGTAATTTTGTAACTCATAGGTCTGGGTGACTTTTTTTCGTGGATCTTGTCTAATTCTATGCATAATCTATCCATGGATCGTTCTCCTTCACCATATGCGATCTGAAAGTCTATCTTAAGCAAACCAATAAGTGCGTATGCTCTATCTTCCACCATGGTTGTATTTCTTGCGACCATGAATTTAAGCCAATAGTCGGGTTTCATATATTTAGGCATTTCTCCAAGACCTAGATTGTCGTACCCATGTCTGTCCATGTTGGAAATCAGCTCTACAAAGAATTTACCGTGATTAGGACTCACGCGCAAACTCCTAGCAACAGCACCTTCTTGTAGAGTCCACCCTCTTTTGCGCCATTCGTCGAAGTTTGTGTAATGCTCTAGGTAAACAAACGATGCATTCGAATACCATCTACACATAGAACGAATACTCATATCCAATTCGACGGAGCTGGTTTGTCGATACACAGAGTATCCATCCAGATATACCTGATTTGAGATTTTAACTCGTCTCTTATTTTGGTTAATTTCGGAGACATAGGACTAATCTTGATGGATTTTGTTGGTCGACCAAGCTCCTCTAATAAGGAATTTATTGTCTCTATCTTCATCAGATCCTTATACACAAACTCCTTTTGCCATCTATGAGTAATAACCGCTATCTGATGGACAGGATCGCCCTCGATATTGGGATTCGTAATAACTTCATCCAATTCCAAATCCCACACTCTCGGACAATCCATCTTGCTCATGTTTCCGACCTTCCCCAATCCAAATAACTTGGCTGCCATTCCAATCGACATATTTTTACCATCTCGAGTCATACATAACTTGTTGATAGCGCCGATTCCGAACACATCCGCTATATTCTTGATCGTACAGCCCGTTTCTGCAATATACGAAGCTAATAACATGAGAAACGCAAACGATTGTTTATCGCAAAATCCGAGGTCTTGGATAAAAAACAAGGATCTTGTTACATCTATGAGAGGTATGAGTTGCTTTGCGGTAATAGCTTCCGCGTTGTATCCCAATCCTTGAATATGGGCTCTTATACCCAACTCGGCTTGTGGAGTAACAAGAGACAGATACGACGAAATATCAACGCTATTATGCTGTATATCAAGAGATTCTATGGTCGAAACCCACTTATCGCGGAAATGGTACATATTTGGAACGCAATACGTTGTTATAAAGATAAATATTGCGCATATAACGATGTTAATGTAAGCTTTTAGGTATGTTGCTATATTCCATGGCTAGAAGATGATGGAAACACAGCCATATACATGATACATCTTCATATTAGCCAACACAATCGTAGAATTCCTTCACAACTGTGTCGAACTTTTCGAACAAACTCATCGTCTTTTTCGTGATGTATTGGGGTGTTTATTTCACAGCATATTTTACACCATCGTCCATTTTTTTTAAAATTTTTTCTCTTTGCATCACGATTATCAGCAGTATTTTTTTATATTTTTTCCCTTGATTTACCTCTATACTTAGGGCCAGAAGAACGCACCAGATGGTTACTGTTGTGCCACCGACAAAGATTGCATTGGCAACTGTGTGTTTGTGCCCGGCGCTTCGTACATGTGCAAGAACGGCGGCGGTACCACTACCACAACCCGTGACAGTTCCCACCGGTGTTGGATGCACTCCGGGTTGGTGTGGTTTGGGTATAGATAAAGGTCCAACCGGGGCATGTTGCACTGACCATTGGGACTGCAACGATACTTGCAATGCAGGCGGCAAATGTGGTTTGAGCAATGGAACTTGGACAACCAAGATTTCTTGTCCTTAATATAGAGCAATCATCACCAGGTTTTCGTAGGCTTTTACTGGTAATGGTTCCGCTACCACGTTTTTAAAAATTTAACACTGTACTATGTAATATACGTAAGTTGCTCATCATATACAAGTTTATTGTAGTTGTCACAGATATTTAACAATGCGTTCCGACGACCTTACTCCCGCATGGCAGTGTATCAAGTGTTATACAATCCACGACGATTATAACAACAACGAGTTTACGGATTGTTGGAAGTGTGAACGTCTGGATAGAAGTTTAAAAGCAAGATGACATCCGAACTCGATGACGTCCTTAAAATATTGGAGATTGGTGAGACAATATCTTCCAAGGGATACGGGGTGAAATTCCTTTCAGAAGCAACGAGACCTTAGAAGCCATTGTCAGGATACAAGGCGATCTCATCAGAGATTTGCAGAGGAGGGTGGCAGTGCTGGAAGAGGCATTGCTGGAAAAACGTGTGTCTAAACTAGCCATTAAATAGGATATCTTTTTAAAAACAAGCTATCACCAATTGGGTGTATTGTATGTGGGTAGAGATGGGATGATTTTTAAAAAGTCTAACCGTGGGAAAAATCTATCGATGAAAAACCGCGTTGTCTAAAAATCTATCGTGGTTTATAAAGGAAATTTGTATGGCATATATTCATAGGACAAATCTAATTTGGGATATAAGCATATTCCCTTGCGTTTAAAGGTATCATCTACAGCTATGCCAAGTGTTCTTCCATGGATGTCGTACATTGGTAACAACACAATCTTATCTCCAACATCACACTCACCACAGAATGTCATCAGCACGTTCTTTTCTGTTTTAGTGCACACTTTACACACTGTCTGCCACTTGATGTCCCCATGTCGCATATGTTTCTTAAATAATTTGCCGATGCTACCACCACCAGGAATACCTGCTGCTGTTAAGAGTCCCTGAAAAGTTGCGAAACTAGTAACATCAGCATCATAGTACGACTTTAGATTCTTAATTTCTCCATCTGATAGCCAACAATGCCCTGTAAAAGCACGAATAACATCAGAGTCATCAACTCCCCACTCTTTGTACATATCTTCCAGATCTATCTTGTTATCAACAACCTTATGAGAGTGGGTTACATCGGCAACTACACAAGCATTTATCCACAGGGTATTTTCTTCGAACTTTATATCACACATACCCGGTTCCTCTTCTCTCCATAATTCTCCAATGTATGTAACATCTTCGCATGATGGTATGAATCCTGTTTTGTCTTTTGTATGGACAGCCAACCAACTCACATCCATGTTGGAATAGGCATGTTCCATGAGCTTCTTTCCGAGATCCTCCATAGTTATGTCGTATGTTACAGGGAAGTTTACATAGCCTAGAATGCCCAACATACCATAATATCTGTCCTGTGGCTTATAGCATTTTCTCTTGTGACCTTCGTGTAACATCCTGCCGACACTAGTCTTATATTCGCCGTAATCTCTTATCGCGCGAGCTAAATTCATGGTAGGATCGTCGGGTGAACAAAATGCGCTGTTTTCACCAGACGCGATCAGACGTTTCATAGCATCAGACATATCAAGATAATTTTTATAGGGGTTGACCATCCAAATTTGTCCAGACATCACAGCCTCTTGGAATGTCCATAGTCTACCAATCCAAGGTTCTTTATCGAGACTCCATAAACCAAGTTGGCCAAGTACAGTCGTATGTTTTGTAATTGTTGTGAGACCTTTAAATAAACCTTTTACAAACGAACCCTCGGTAGCACTTCCAGGACCTATTCCTTCACCCAACACCAATGTCATCTTGGCTCCATTGTAATAGTCTCCCATGTAAGGAATTTCTCCGTTAACCTCACCTTGATTGTGTTCTCCTTGTGGCATACAAAGAACATCAAACCAGCACCATTCCATCTTGAAGTGTTCCATAGCTGACTTTAGCATGTCCATCTTTCTAATATTCGACAATGGTATCTCCCAGTCTATACCACCTTCGACACCAAGACTTTCTGGGGTGTACAAAGTTTGTTCACCCCATACATGAGAGACACACACATACCCTCTTTCTTCTACATCATCGACCACATCCTTGTACATCACAGTGGACATAGAAGGAACGTGGAACAAACGTTTAGGTCGTGTCAGAGACATGTTAGAATAAAGAATTTAGGTACAAATATAAGTATATAAAGAACATCAATCCATCGAACAGCGAGATATGTATTTTTAAAAGTTCACACACCAACCGAATTCATGGTAACAGGGAAAACAAAGTCTGTTTAGAAAATATGTCCATCACCGATACAGAAACTCTGTTCAACGATCCAAGCTTCAAGTTGCTGCATATGAGCGATGATGAGGCCATGGAACTGGTGACACCAGGTCGCGAAGTCGCTTATAGATGTATGTCGCATATTTGGGGTGATATAAGGGGACATATATGGGAGAATCATGGCGTAAATGGCATAGATTATGAGGTAAGGTTTAGGAGAGAGAAAAGAGACAAGCTGCTAACTATCATGAAAGAATATGGCGGATATTGGTGGATAGATTTGCTATGTATAGACCAAAGTTCCGAGAATAAACCATTGCACTTGATGGGAGACATTTACAAAAACTGCCACGAATGTATTGCCATGATAGATTGTCCAGAAGATGTGTTAGAAGAATTGTCGGAAAAGAGTTTTGCAAGATCTACGACACGACTAAAAGAAATGTATACACTTGATATGACATGGATGTACAAACGAGATAATGGGCATCGTACACGTTACCCCGAACTATCTGTAGAAATTTTGTCGTCACATCTGACAACCTTGTGCACATCCACATGGTTCACGAGAATTTGGACATTGCAGGAGTCTGTGTTGCCAACCACAGTCCTTCTCACACACGAGACTACCAATTTTAACGGTTGCATAGATTTGGCACAGTTATTGGAGTTGTTGGAAGAAATCAGATACCTTTTGTGCCGGAACAACTATGTCGAAGGCGGTGACTATGTCGAGGATAATCCAACCCCAAGCCCCCTATCTCCACAGTCGCAATGGGCAATGTCCGATTATCCGGATGATGATATAAGCAGTGTGGAAGATATCGGTGAACCAAATCGCGTAGATAGTATGACAAATGTAAGACGTCCCCCTAGAAACATGAAACATGCAGTTCCAGACCACAGATATTACGACAATTATCTCCAAGACTCCTTCGAGGAACTCTACCATTCTGCGCAAAGTATCATCAGACTAAAAAACAACAAAGACATAACAGATGTTATTAAGACTATATCTAAATTGGATCGGAGATCTACATATTCTCAAGATTACCTATATGGTATTGCTGGACTTGTGGGTATCCAATTCGAGTCCGGAAAGGAGATTCACGATCTGTTCCACATGTTTGTCCGGGAACTCGCAAAGATAGACGAAAATATCGCATGGTGTGAACCAGATTGGACAGAAAAACATGTACACAAACTATATAGATGTATAGCGTCCGATAACATGAAAATCGTCAGAGAAGGAACCATGTCAACGAACCGTATCCATGTCGTGAAAGTGGACAATTCTATGCACACTATCGTGATAAGAGATGATGAAATAAATGTGGGTGTGCGCGAATTGGAAAGTATTATCATGAGTTACATGTATGGAATGGATAACATCTGTGAGGCTATACAGAATACTATGCAAGTTTTACAGGATAACTCATACATCTACATTGGTGACGCGATAATATTTTCCAGAGAATATATCGGAGATAAATTCACGCTGCAGAATGTCAGAATCGACGAAATGTCCGATCACACCCTCGTGAAAGATAATAGGATAATTGGAAATGTTTTCACGAGATGCGAATGCAAACAACGACGCAACTACAAAGAGGCACAAGAGAGTCATGAAGAGAGACAAGCGGAGAGGGAGGAGAGACATGACGATATGGAATATGGATGGGAATTCTCCAAAGAATGGAGAAACAATGGCGATTCTGATGATAGTTTCTGACCAACTTTTTAAAAACATAGATGAGCTCTTTCCTGTAGGTTCATAACAACCACTAACCTGCTGATTTTATCGGTGTTTGGTACATCTACGCTAAGTATGCAACTGTTGTTTGCCCCCTTTCACCAAAGATGTCTTCGTAACAGTTGACATGTTTCGATGGCCTGACAAAAAATTTGTGTCACCACATTTTTTAAAAAGGCTTCAGGAAAAACTCACGCAACAAACCATACCACGGGGACAGAATACTACGTGTGATGGATGTGTAATCATACCATTACAATTGGGTTTGCAAATAGTTTTAGGAATGGGTGTACCCTCCAATTTCTCGCATGCAGCCGCGTTGACAGCGACAAACGTGGAGAATGCGATGATTAGCGAGGTAAAATACTTCATGATTCAGCTAATATTCGCGCATTACACCTATTACACCAAGGTCAATGGTTTGTACCTGAAACGCTTGATGTTACATTCTAAAATATTGGATATTTCCAGGAAAATATTGGATATTTCCAGGAAAATATCAAGTCGTGTCTATGCTATTATTGAGAGCATATGTTAGTATTGTCGTCAACGCGATATCTATGTTTGTCCCAATATGTTAATACCACCAAAGAGGCTGTTCCATATCCCTTCCATGACCACGGTTATGTATGAGGATGTGGTTGATGATGTCAAGAAAGAGGGATATGTCGCTGTCTCACACGTGTGGGGCAATCAAACGCTGTATGACCCTGAAGAGTTGGAGATCAAGGGAGGTGTTAGTTGGAAAGTGCCATTCTCAGATCCCAAAAAGATGCATAGAATAAGAACAACCATGGAATCCTTCAAGCCTACATACTGTTGGTTGGATGTGGTTTGTATGCCACAAGACAAACAGGATGAGATTAACAAGGAAATTCCGTTCATGGGGGACTATTATGCTGGTGCTGCCTTGACATTTGTGTTATCTGACGAAATTTATCCCATGTCAGACCATCTTTCCAGGTGGCATTCTATCATGAAAGATATCATAGATCACGAGAGAGATCTCACAAAAGATGAGTTTAAGTTTGTGACCGATATTGGTGACAGTTTGTCGGTTCCCATGGATGCGTGGTTCACAAGAGTATGGACGTTACAAGAGGCCGTACTGTCTAGAGTATTGGTCCTCGTTGACAAAGAAGGATCTGTCTCCAACCTTTCCGATTTTCTTAGGAAATTACATTGCTTTCGCAAAGTTCGTTTGGTGCGACTGACGTTCGGTAGCTTTGTTGACCAACTATTACATTTGCAATCGGGCATAATGTCTAGTGCAGCAAACCAAGCTGACTTGGCAAGTATGTCATCTGTCAGAGGTGCCAGAAACTGTTATAAAATGCAAGACAAGTTCTACGGTATGTTGGGTATTTTGGGGTACAAAGACTTCGTGGTCGACTACGATATAAGCCCAAAAGAACTCAACAGAAAGATTGTCCAATATGCGTACTCCAAAGGAGATTTAGGATGGATAGCTACCATGGGATCTGCAACTGGTTTTATCCAACCAATGTACGAAGAATCTATGTGCATTGGTGAAAACTGGTCTGAAGACAAACCAGGATCGTGTGGTTTAACATTCGAAGACGATGCTTTGTATCTGAATGTATGTGCATTTGCTAAAATTACATACGTAGAGAAATTTGCTGATAGGGAAGAAACATTGGCTGGTTGGTGTGTTAATGCCTTCAAGAATCTAGGGTTTAGCATGGATGATATAGCAGATGTCATGGCATCATACATATATTTAGACGATGGTGCCATGCAGGTTTTAAAGATGCAACTCGAGTATGTTGCTGGGTATTTGGATGAAAACACAATGCCTAAATCCCTCGTAGATGCTGATAACTTCGAGAAAAATTTGCAAACAGCCAGAAGTGTCCTTGGTAGTGTAAAGGCATACGCAGATTTAAATATTTGCAAAGCCATTTCTTTCGGTGAAGAAATCCCATTGCTAATTTATGGAAACGTGGATGTCGGGGATGATGTCATGATGGCAAGAATACACGATGATCGTGGCAGATCTCTTGGAATTGTATCATCGGGACATCAACGTAAGAGTGTGCTTTTGTATAAATATCTGGAGATATCTGACGATGATGTGGATGCGTATTATCTACCACATAAGTTTACGTTGTAACGTGCAAAATTCCCATGATATTTTTAAAAAAATCGCGCCATGGCGTATCTGTGTGGGACATATTTGTATTCGCAGTCATCTGACTTGTATAAACACACAGCTTTTACACTATCATCCCTATTCATGATATCTTTTTCCAAAATTCGTGTAAGTTATTCCCATAGTAGCCACGCATACAGCCGTTTGTTTCGCCATATCATATATATTCTTGACATCGAGTAATCTTGGCGATATTAAAGAAAAATTTATCTAAGCGAGGTGGTATTGTACATTTCGCTGCGAGTTTTTAAAAAACATTTCCACAGTTTGTAGCTGATGTTCAGGCTGGAAAGTCACCAGATGTTACCGTCGGATTCTATGCCTTTTCTTTCTTTGATCGCATTAGATCAGCTGTATCGCGCTACCCTACGCGTGATAACGAGGTAGTGCAACATGCTAAGCCCACCTAGAAGACTATTTCACATCCCTTCCATGACGACGGTCATGTATGAGGATGTAGCTGATGATGTAAAGGACAATGGTTACGTTGCTATATCTCATGTATGGGGAACCTTGAATATGTATGCTGCCAACGAATTGGAGATCGAGGATGGTGTCGATTGGTGGCTTCCCTTGTCAGATCATAGCAAAATCACCAAGGTAAAGAATGCCATGAAATATCTCAAGAAAGAATACTGTTGGTTTGACGCTCTCTGCATGAACCAAGACAGACAATACGAGATAGACCAAGAGGTTGCATTCATGGGAGATTATTACGCTGGCGCTGATTACACGTTGGTGATACCCACAACGGATCCAATCCCATCGGAAGGTTATGAGAAATGGTACAGTATGATGGGGGATATCATAGAGAAAAAGAGAGAGTTTACATCTCTCGAGAAAGATTGGATAATGGCTCAGATAGAGTCTGGTAAGCCTATGTTAGATCTATCCAAAGAGAAATGGTTTACAAGAGTATGGACATTCCAAGAAGGTGCAATGGCCAAAGAACTTGTACTTATCACCAGTACAGAAGTTTACGTCTTCATGTTTGAGATAGCCCATAGAATATCTTATATGGACAGCATGGACAGTAGCTATACGGAATATTTGTTTGGAGTTTCCAGATTCCCGCTACTACATGTATTTGGAAACAGAATGGATTTCCGTATGTATGGTACCGATCTGGTGAACACCATGATTGCATGCGCTGGTAGAGACTGTTTTAAACAACAGGATAGATTTTATGGTGCGTTAGGTATGTTGGGTTACAAAGATTTCCCTGTGGACTATACCATAGATATGGAAGACTTGAACAATGCTATTGTAAAACACGCATATTCCAAAGGAGATATAAGTTGGTTGGCCATTGGTGGAGGAACTGGAAAAGGTTTTATCCAACCAATGTACAAACGATTCCAAGTTGTTGGACAAATTTGGAAAGAAGAAAGTCCAAATGTATGTGGAATTAAGATCGAGGATGATATTTTGTACATAAACACATGCTCTTTCGCAAAGATATCCCAATGCGAAAAATTTGTTGGAGATTACAACAAGGGTGGAGGATTCGTTGGATGGATGTGTCAAACATTCAGGAAATGGGGAATAAACGACATGGATATAGCCCACTGTTTCATGTCTTTCTCTGATGTACCAGACATACTTGTTGAGATGGCAATGGTATACCTTGATAGTTATGCCAGGGATGCAAAAGAGGGTGTAATTAAGGATTTGCATGAAAAGTTTGGAAAAGAACACGTAGATGAACATCTTAGCGGACTGTTGAACATCATCTCAGAAACAAAGAATGCGTGCTATGATTTAGTTATCGCCAAGGCAACAGTTAACGAAACGGGCGATAACATTGCGTTGTTAGTTTGTGGAGATCCCAATGTTGGTGACGAAGTCGTGCTAACAAGAATGTATGATACATACGAAAGAACTCTCGGGATTGTATGCGATTCTGACAGACGCAAAGGCATATGTCTCTACAAAAAGGTTTCAAGCGACGAGTCCAGATATGTTTCACACAAATTTTTGTTGTGAGATATATAAGCAGTTCGTACATTTACATGTTTTTAAAAATCGGAACTTTCATCGCTAGAGTAATCGCCATTACCTCTCCTCCATTCCTTGTAGTACTCTGATCTATACTCCGATCGCTCCTTGAGACTTTCTCTTTCCATCTGTCTCTCCTCACGACCTTTTCGTGTTTCGTCGAGATTATGTCGTTGTTCGCACCTGCATCTCGTGAAAACATTTCCAATTATCCTATTATCTTTCACGAGGATGTGGTCGGACATTTCGTTGACTCTAACATCATGTAACGTGAATCTCCCGATATATTCTCTGGAAAATATTATCGCGTCACCAATGTAGATGTATGAATTATCTTGCAAATTTTGCATAATATTCTGTATAGCCTCACAGTTATAATGCACCCTATCTGTGTATTTCATGATGATATCTTCCAATTCGCTCGCGTCTACAGTTTTTTCATCACCTCCCACCACGACAGTGTGTATAGAGTTATCCACTTTTACAACATGGATATCGTCTGCCCACATGATGCCTTCCTTGACGACTTTCATGTTATCAGATGTTATACACTTATACAATCCATGCACATGTTCCTCTGTCCAATCTGGTTCAGACCATGCGATACTTTCATCCACTTTGGCAAGTTCTTGGACAAATGTGTGGAACAAATCGCGAATTCCCTTTCCAGGCTCGAACTGGATGCCCACAAGTCCAGCAATACCATATAAATAGTCTTGAGAATATGTAGATCTTCGATCCAATTTGGATATGGTCTTGATGACATCTGCTACATCTTTGTTGTCTTTTAACTTTACGATACTTTGCACAGAATAATAGAGTTCCTTGAAGGAGTCTTGGAGATAATCGTCGTAATATCTGTGATCTGGAACTGCATGCTTTATGTCTTTAGGAGGACACCTTTTGTTTGTTATAATATCCACGTAATCTGGTTCACCAATGTCTTCCACGCTACTTACATAATCGTCCGAATCGTACATCCGTTGCGAATATGACGATGGGGTTCGAGTTGGATTGTCTTCAGCATAACTATCACCGTTGCTGTAACTATTATTGCACAAAAGGCATCTAACTTCTTCCAATAACTCCAACAACTGTGCCAAATTTATGCAACCATTAAACTTGGTAGTTTCATGTGTGAGAAGAACTGTGGATGGTAACACAGACTCCTGCAATGTCCAAATTCTCGTGAACCATGTAGATGTATACAAAATAGTTAGGCATGACAATAAAGCCCCTAGAGACAGTTCAGGGTAATATTCACGATACCCATTATCTCGTGCATACATCCATGTCATATCAAGTGTATACATTTCTTTTAATTGCATCACAGGTCTTGCAAAGCTTTTTTCCGATAACTCCTCCAGTACATTTTCCGGACAATCTATCATGGCAATACATTCGTGGCAATTTTTGTAAATATCTTCCATCAAGTGCAATGGTTTATTCTCAGAGCTTTGGTCTATGCACAATAAATCTACCCACCAATATCCACCATATTCTTTCATGATGGTTAACAACTTGTCTCTCTTTTCTTCCTTGAACTCTATCTGATAATTTACACCATTTATGCCATGATCCTCCCATATATGCCCTCTCACATCACCCCAAATATGCGACACACATCTATAAGCGACTTCGCGACCCGGTGTTACTAATTTTATGGTTTTATTATCGCTTATGTACAGCAACTTGAATCCTGGATCATCGAACAGGGTTTTTGTATCGTTAATGGACATATTTTCCAAACCAGCTTCCAACTTTGCAACCTTGTTTTTCTTGTTACGTTTTTTGTAACATGGAATGCATTGTCGTCTACCATTGTAGAATTGGTCTTTGTCCTTATTTTCACCGCAAATAGTGCAGGATATATGCTCGGTCATGGCTACTATGCCGACTTTACCTCATGATTCATGGCATCTCAATACCCGCAGTATGTTTTTAAAAATTTGCGATACCATCACAACAAAAATTTGTGTCTATCAGAAGAATTTTTGTCCAATTCATCTGAATAGGGACGAAAAAGACATATGCCTTTGCGTCTATTCGAGTTACATACAATCCCAAGAATCCTTTGTAGACCATCTTCTGTTTTTGTCAACACGACCCTATCTGCAACGTTGGCATCCCCACATATTACTAACGGATATTCGTCTAATCCATCCGAAACTACTTTGGCAATCGTCATGTTTTGGGATATCTCAAGCACATTGGAAAGTCGTTGCACTGCAGTAAGTCTGCGATCTTCTGTAAATTCATCCAGTTCATCAGCTAGTTGGTCCGATTGCACATCTCTTGCGATACAATCGAGATATTTTGCCATATGTTCATCGTCTTCATCTGAAATGTAAATAAATCCCATAAAAGAATATATCACATCATCACGATCGAAGCCCCAACTTACAAATGTGTCGAAGATCCAGTTAACAAAACTTGGAATGTCGAACTCGAATCGTTGGTCGGGTGTCGGAAATGTCTCGCAGTTTGTAATCACACCCAGTGGAATTACATCCATGTACAGAAATTCGTCCTCGAATGTCATGTTGGATTCTGTCTCTCTCCATAAATCACCGACAGGTAATAAGTTTTCATACATTGGTTGAACAAATCCCATTCCCATATTTCTACCAATACCCATCCAACTTATATCTCCTTTGGAATATGCGTATTTAGCTACTTTTCTGTTGAGTTCCTCTATGCTTACATCGTAGTCTACAACAAAGTCTTTGTATCCCAAAATACCAAATGTGCCATAGAATCTATCATGGATTTTGTAGCATTTTCTTCCCATACCCCGGCTTAATACACTTGTTAAATCGCAACTACCGCTTCTATACATGAATATCGCATTAGCTAAATTTGCAAGCTCCTTGTTGTATTCATCCAAAACATATTTTGGAATCCTACACACAGAGTTTGCGCATGATATCAGATCTAGCACGTTCGACAGATTAACATGGGATTTTTTCGTATATATGAGAATAAGTTTTCTGGACAAAATGGCTTCTTGTAATGTCCATACTCTTGCAAACCATGCATCTCTGATGGTGTTAATAAAAGCACCATTGTTTAGTACAATGTGCGAATACTCTGCAACCGTGAAGTCTCTCTCAAGTTCCACAACCTCCGATACAATGTCGTACCACTCTGTGAAGTTCATCGAAAGAGAATGTCTCGTATCGGACAGTATAAATGTCATGGCAGCACCACTGTAATAATCGCCCATGTAGGGGATTTCCCCGTTTATTTCCTCTTGTTTATCTTGCGGCATACATAACACGTCAAACCAACAGTACTCCATCTCGTAATGGTTCATGGCATTGGTTAGTCTGCTTATTTTATTGGGATTGGATAGTGGTATCTTCCAACATACACCACTAATACCAAATTTGTTAGCACGATACATACGCTGATTACCCCATACATGAGATATTGCTACATAACCTTTTTCTTTTACATCATCGGCTACATCTTCGTACATGACTGTTGTCATGGAAGGGACATGGAACAAACGTTTTGGTGGGATTAACATGATAAAAAGTTTGCTTGAATGAGATAGTATTATGCTACATCGCTCACAATTTTTTTAAAAAGACCCTCTCCATAATTCGTGACTATATTGCGATGAACCCGGATATGTTACAGATCTTGGAAAAGTTGTCAAGTTGGCACATGATCTTTTCTCTGAAGGTATGTGTTGTTCCCTAGCACAGGGACAGATTATCTTTTTCTTACAAATATAGCATTCCATGATTGCAATTGGTGCGGCATAAAGCGTTGGTATGATGCGGTTTCACAATCTGTTATCCGTGAGTTTTTAAAAACGGATCTCGTCGCTGTCTTCGTTGCTACTTTCGTAAGAACTATCGCTATCATCGTCACCGCTGCTTTCGTTACCATCACCGATTCTCATCTCCCAACTCTCTTCGTTGTTAACTCCTTTGCTCGGATATACGTTGTCGCCCCACGTGGGTCTTTGGTATGTTCCTTCGTGTAGCACAATCCCCTCTTCTCTCCTGTTAACACGTCCAATGGATAAGACTCCGTTGTCTGCAACATAGAATACTGTACTGTCCCTACTTTCTTCGTATGATATTCCCCGATGGTATGTACTTCCGAATTCCCCCATGACCAGTTCATCTCCCACTTGTAAACCTATATCTCTCTTGCTTATCATGTCGACTTTATCCGTCTTATAAACGTATAATTCGTCTGGGTCGTGAAATATTCCGCATTCTCCATTATCCGCATTTTCTGCTTTCCACACATAGAAGAATGCAGATAGAAATGTCCTGATTCCAATCATGGATCCTTCCACGTGGTATTCCATCTCATCCTTTGTAAAAATCCCGTTGTAGAATCTGGATACGATGTATTCGGTCATACGATCTATGTCAACATCCACTGGAATTACACCGAAAATCCGTCTGATGATAGATATTTGTTCCTTTATAAAATCATGCACGGGCATGATATCCTTCGATCCTCTCGGGTGTACAAGTCCGTTGTAGAGGCCAGCTTCGCTAAAGTTCTTTACCAGCTTCTCTCCCGTTTTTACCAATACTTTTTTGGATGATATTCTTCCATAGTTGACCCGATCCATGTCAAGACAGTCTGCAGATCCGATAACATTTCCGTACTCGCAAATAGACCATCTTTCATACACTTCACGTGAATTTCCCCATTTCTCTATGCCAGATTTGTCCATCATATATACTCCACGTTTCCACAATTGGAATATCATACGAGATCTGATGTTCTTGATGGTGGAATCCTTTGGGATGTCAACACGGAACATACCAGATACAGCACGCACATAATCAAGGGAATCTGAGCATTCTCTGCCATGACCTTGCAGAGTTATCATCAGAGTTTTCATGCTACCAGATAGATACCAGATTCCGTAGAATACACTCTCTAATTTGTCTAAGATATCTGGACTTGCACCATGTTTATCTTTCATCCAACCCGTTCTTTCATACGAAAACTGCAACAGAGATCTGTCTATTGGTGCGTATTCGAATCCATCAGACGTCTCGCTAGTAAAGAGCATTACTGGGGATAGAACAGCTTCTTGGATAGTCCACATCCTCGTGAACCACTGGCATTTAGCCATGTTGGATATGTGGTTGAACATGTCGGAATCTTCGTGTTTTCCAGGAAAATTGGCGATACGTTCCTCTGTTAGATTCTCCAATAATTCTTCTATTCTTTCTCTCTCGTTGCTTATAGGTCTATAGTCCAACATACAAATACATTCCTTGCATTTGGCGTAGATATCTCCCATAATCTCCAATGGTTTGTCTTCAGGTCCCTTACTTTGGTCGATGCAAAGATTATCCATCCAAAAATACCCTCCGTGGTATTTAAAAATTTGCAAAAGTCGTTCACGTTTCTCGATTCGTGTTTCGACATCCCATGTAATACCCTCTATTCTATGATAGTTTGCACCACATTCGTCGTCTTCGCCTTTTTTCCAAACATAATCCACGGTTCTATCTGCAGTTCCCCACACATGAGAAATGCAACGATATCCTTCCTCTTGGATATCTTTCTGCATTTCAGCATTCCCGAAAGGTTTGACAAGAGAGATCTTATCGTTGACATCCACATGGATAAGGTAAAAAAGTCTGTTGGAGAATAAGATATCCATAGCGCAAATTTGCTGGAGTATGCTATAATATACCACTCGAATCACATCAACCATCACCCTCAAACTGGTGGAAACAGCATATCTCACACGACGTTTCCTCTATCACAAACTTACGATATGTTCCTGTGTAACTGCATATTCCAAGGGCAAACGTTTAAAAAAGCGTGTTAGTTTTATGTCTTTACTGCTATAACTCGACATGAATATATCCGACTTACACGATATCAAGACTTGTGGAATGGCACACCAGTTGCTTCACAGGGTCCTTTGAGATTGGTTGATGTCAAGTCTTTAATCCGAGGACAAATACGCTTTGTTTCTAGTGCATCGTACCACATCATCTCATATGTCTGGGGTGGTTCATGCGAAGGCGATGGTATGTTTGCAAGATTATCCCCATTCTCGATCGATGGTTTGCACGTTGCAGCAAAAATATGCAACGAAATTGGTGCTACTTGTATTTGGTTGGATGCTTTATGCATAAACCAATGCAACGATGACAATGGCAAACGTGAGAAGGGCAGAGAGATTCCCAACATGGGAACATACTATGCAAATGCTATTCAGACAATCGTATTCCCATCTGAATTAGGTGTGTGTGTGTGTGACGTTTTTTATATTTTTTGTTGTCAGCGAGAATTTGGTTTTGGTTTTTACGCTGGTTTTAGATTTACCGGTCATCATCCCTTGATTTCGACGATGATTTTACAGACTTGGTTGGGTCTAGATTCGGATGAGAGAGAGAGAATATTATCGGATATTGCGATGGGTTTGGGAGATCCATCCGAACTTGATAGTATTCACCCTCGATTAAGAATAGTGGATGATCCTACACAAATTAGAGGATGGAGAGATTTACAACTTGGATATGTGTATCAACAGCGAGGGGTGCAGTCGACGTAGGTTTTAAAAAAAATGCGAAGAATGCTGGTGAACCATGTGACGAATATCGGGCTGATGAACTGCAAATACGCATCTCCCAATCCCATCAACATCTTGTGGTGATATCCGACTTGACCACTGAGACCCACTGCGGACGATCGCGACGAGGTTTTAAAAATGTCACGGATAGTGTTGGACGGAATGGAATTGCACGGGCGACACAACGATTATGGACGGTATCGGAAGAATTTAAATGTAAGTATTTTATAAGATGCATTGGACGACACGAGGATGGGGGAGAGCTAAACCACCGAGCGTACACTTGGGTGTCGATGGTAAAGAATGCGGCTGTTATTCCGAAGATAGTGGAGACGATTATAGTGGGTATAAACGTAGAGGTTATACGATATGCATAGCACACAAAGAAGAAAAGGAGAGATACCGCATACGTCGCGAGAAAGAGAGTAAGATAGAGAATGCATATAACAGAGGTATGAGACATAGACTAACGATGATAAGAGAGTTCGTATCCGAAGTTACTCGCAGACATTTGCGTAGGTTTAAGAGAGAGATATTAGATGTGGAAGACGACATAGTTCCTATAAAATATCTGTATGAACGGCATGAATATCGTCGTCACGATGTATCTTCTATCGGGCATTACGAAAAGAAATGCATTAACGTACAGAAGATAAATGGTAGATATTACTGTTGTAAAAATAAGATTATGTACTACGAGAAATGGTATAAAAAGATAGATGAAGATATCGTGCGTGATAAACAAAGTTTCATGAGGGTAAACAAATGGACGGAAGATGATATAGTATTTAGGAGTTACAATTGGATAAAGATAAACGATAACAATTGGTTAAAGGAGTATAAATCATACACGACGGATGATTACGAATATTTGGTTAGGATGATGGATAAGATGGACATATCCGATAATGGAATCTACGAAACAGATGGCGAATGCGACGATGGATACGTTCCGGAGTTCATGCGGTAGTTTTTAAAAAGAGTGTGATGACGATACCGAGGATTGGTAAGTCGGGATAATGTGCTATATATAAATATTTGGAGAGCACTTTATGGTTAGGTCTGTTTATACGAATGCACAATATACGTAAGTGGTGAGTGGATTAACGGATGGGTGACGGTGCGACGAACGGAACGTTAACGACGGGAGTTTTTAAAAAAGATGGCGCGTTATTGGAGAAAAATTTTCGAGACGGGATATTTACATAATTTTCTCTATGGTATATCCAACGATCTTGACTCTATTACCAATGGTTTCGAAGATATCTTTGTCGGACGAATTATGCTGATGTTCAAACGTACATCCTCTTCGACCTATCTTGGTAAGTTCGAGCATATCGCCGACGTTAAATCTATCCGTTTCGAGGCGTATGACCAAAGTTTCTGTCGTATATTCATGATGTACATTTTCGTATTTTTCTCCGCGTTTGTGATGAAAATCTGTCGATTCGAGATAATTCTTGGATAGTATTTTGCCGTGTGTGTGATCTATTATACCGACATTTGGGTTAAATTCGCCAAGAATAGTAATGTCGTCGACCTTTCCAAGTACTCTTACTCCATCATAGAGATGTCTAATATGGTACATATCGGATATAGAGTTAGATTTTTTGTAATAGCCTGTATTCCCGACAAATATGCCTTGTTTTTTCAACTCCTTATTTAGTACCTCGACAGAATCGCGCAATTCCAGTCCTTTGGGGATGTGGACATTTAAAACACCCATTATGCCGTATACACAATCTTCTTCGTTGGTGCATTCTCTTTGGGAGCCGGTTAGCAGCTTGATATTATCCCATATATCGAGATTTCTACGCAACTCTGAAATAGGGCGAATAAAAGATATGGCAGATATGGTTCCTATTGCTGCTTCTGCTGAGGATTCATCATCGGTACATTCTCCAAATTCCTCGATAATACACTCGACACGATCGTTCATATCAACCAATTCCAGAAATTTATATGGAAACAAATCCTTTAAAAATTCGTAATCGAACGGGTCGTATATATATTTTCCGGCATATTCGCTGCAGAAGAGCACTCTAGGTGGTAGAGCGGCCTCTTGCCACGTCCATACTCTCCTGAACCAATCGGCGCACAATATAGATGAAATATATCCCATATGTCCCTTGCCAACGTAGTTATCATGCGGATATTTATCGCGATATCTTTCGCTAATATGTTCCTTGTTTTCCAAACTTTCTTTTACGTCCTTAGCTACGTCAACCATTAGATCTCTCTCGCTAGTAAATTCGGAAACATTGCACGAAGTATCTAACATACACACACATTCCGTGCATTTACGATAAATATCTCCCATGATTTCCAATGGTTTGTCTTCCGCTTTAGCTTCCTGGTCGATGCAAAGGTTATCCATCCAGAAATACCCTCTGTGATGATGAAAAATTTGCAAAGTCGCTCGCGTTTTTCCACTCGTGTCTCGACATCCCACTCGACGCCGACAATGCCGTGGTCTCTCCAGACATAATCTATGGTTCTGTCAGCAGTTCCCCACACATGAGAAATGCAACGATAACCTTTCCCTTGGATATCTTTCTGCATCTCTTTGTTTCCAAAAGGTTTAACGAGAGACATACCGTCGTCATCCACATGGACGAGATAAAAGAGTTTGTTGGTGAACAAGCTATCCATATCAACAACACCATCGGAAAATGGAAGTGGATTAGACAGAGTGTTCATGATGTAAAAATTTAGAGCGTTACATACGTATATGATGGGTTATAATCATATCCTTCAAGAACTACTTCTTTCCGTAAACACAGTGCATTCTCTACAACATTCACGAAATAACCGATGTGTATACCCGCCAGTTTATTGGTATTCACGTTGATGGTGATAAACATGTTTTTAAAAAACTTAATCCCTCTTGTCGTGAATATATCCTTTACCCGACAGTCTTTTCCTAACGTCATGTATCTATCAACATTTACCGATATACTGCATCTATTTACACATATTAACCGATATATTTACCACATTTAACACATTCGTCATATTCGTGACATTTTACCCATTTTGTGTACAGCCAGCACAAAAAATTCCATGGATAAGACCCTTTGAAGGGGGTACATGAAGTGGGCTTGTCATCAGACATGTGTGTGTAGTTCTTTTGTTACATGTATATATGATATATAGTTTTTAAAAACTTATCACCGGTGTGGAGATTTTTAAAAAAAGCACAGAGAAATGTAATCATACGTGAATAAAGTTAAATCATCAAACAACAAGTGGTAATACTCGGTAACCATAACGCGAACTCGTGTGGCTTGTATAATTCGTCTTTTATTTCCATTTCCCTACATAAGAATATACCCCTGCGATTATTTCCTGATATCACGAAACCAAGAACCCTGTTCCGAAAATCTCTCATCTTTACGAACGCAATTTCGTCACCAACATGAGCATTCCCAGATATCATCAGAGGAAAGAATTTTTTTGTCTCGTTGCACATAACTTTAGCGACAACACATGGATAGTAGTCTCGACATTCGAACACACCCGCAAAGGCCATGTTAATGTCTTTTCCAAATACTTGACCATATTCAGACACAATATGTTCTCCTGGTTCGTTGGCAATTCTATAGGCTCTTTCCAGCAATAAATCGTCCGAAGTTTTTCGACCTCGATCTAAATCAACCAAAGAATAGAACACTTCACGACCTCCATCCGTAATTTCCCCATATTGGGTCACACAATCAGCTGTTTCCTCGTTGCTAAATCCCCAACTTTTAAACACGTCAAACGCAACCGCATACCCGCCATTCTCTCCATGTTCAACCCATCTACAATGGGTGATTTTGCCATATTTGGCGACATCTATATGTAGGGATTTTTTCGAAAGTCTTACATTACATGCTCCAATCTCACGCTCTTCCCAATTCTCGTTTATAAAACTAGGTTCATACATTGGTTGTAGAAAACCAGGCCAATTTTTTCCACCAACTGCAATCCAACTTACATCTCCTTTCGAATACGAATGCCGTATCATCTTCTCGGCAAGATCGTGTATATTTGTGTTATAATCTACAACAAAATCTTTGTATCCCAAAATTCCCAATATTCCGTAGTATTTATCAAGATCTCTACCACAATTTCTTCGCCAATTCAGACCCGTCATGGATTTCAGGTTTTTTATGCTGTTTATATCCTTGATGGCTTTGCCTAGGTCTATGATATATACAGACTCAGATGAAAATAACTTCGCCATATAAGTGGTGCCAAGCGCCTCTAGGTTTACCATTTCTATGAGCATATTAGTCATGTTAAAACAATGCCCATTGGCCGACACTAACACGATCTTTTTGGACAACAAAGATTCTTGCAATGTCCACACTCGTGTAAACCATAATTCTCGAGAAAAGTCCAATATCGGGGATTTGTGAGAGGATAACCAGTCTTGTTCATCTTTTGTAATTTCCCTTCTCGCCGTAGAAATATCCCTCATCATGTCATACCATTTCACGTAATCATCCGATATGACATAACTCTCGTCGGACAGCACAAGTGTCATATGAGCTCCAGAATAATAGTCACCCATTAACGGAATTTCTAAGTTAATCTCGTCTTGTTTGTCCTGTGGCATACACAAAATATCCATCCAACAATACTCTTTTTCGTGATATTTCATAGCATCGACCAGCCTGCTAATTTTCTTTGGATCAGACAGTAATATTCCCCAATCTATGCCATTTTTAATACCAAATTGGGTGGTGTAGTGTATTTGCTGATTTCCCCACACATGAGAAATGGCAACATATCCTTTCTCCTTTACATCATCTGTCACGTCCTCATACATGACAGTTGACATAGAAGGAACATGGAACAGACGTTTGGGTGGGATTAGAGACATTGGAACAAATTTAGATGGTTGAAAAAACGTAGAGATATGTAGATTTTCAGAAGTATAATTTTTAAAAAATCTCAACCAAGACAATTAGGTATCATATCAAGAATTCATGAGGCGCATATGAGCGACACGGAGGAAGATACCGGGATACATAATCGTACTCCAATGTGTCCAAATTGGGGAGAAGACACACTCCTCTACGTATATTACCACGTGTTATTATTCCGAGAGTTCTGTTCTTGGAATCACACATTCTTACCAACATGATATGGTCACCTTCGCCAGCGGCTCCATAGACTATCAACGGGATATCGCCTATCTCGGAAGTTGCCCTGACAACAGTTATTTCGTGTGAGTCTATGCTGTCGATTATTCCGAGGTATGTGGCATAATTCTCGAGCCATTTATCTTGCCAAGGTGTGTCGATCTCGTCTGCACCACCTAACTGGTTCACGCCCGTGGCATAATACAGGCCGTGCATCATAAACATTTCGCCAATGTCCGTGTTCTCGGGATTATGGAGAAATGCACATAAGAATTCTGTGGCAGACGGTGTCATCTCTTGGAATTGTGTCACGCCGATTGTTGCATGTGCCTCGTTGAAGCCCATTTTTCTAAATATGTGGTATATGCACGCAACAGAATCAGGACCACTCACATACGTGTCGTCAGGAACCTCACAACAAGTAACCTTTGCAATTTTCGCGGCAGTTATGGATAAAGCATCGTCTCGGAATTTTATCTCACACGCTCCCAATGCTTCCTCCTTCCATACGTCTCCCACATGCAAGTATCCGCGCATTGGTTGGACGACACCAGGCCAGACGGTTCCTCCAACGGCCAGCCAACTCACATCGCCTCTGGAATATGCGTATTGCACCATCTTTTTGGCAACATCCTCCATGTTTATCTCGTAATCGACAACAAAATCTTTATAGCCTAGAATACCGAGAACACCATAGAATTTATCATGTTCCTTGGTATAATTTCTATGCATACTCAAGCTCATCACAGATCTTATATCCAGCTCGGTACAATCTCGACTAACAACATCTGACAAGCCTATTATGCGATCCCAAAAACCCGAAAACAGGTTGCGGTCGTATGTCTCGTTTATGGCCTTTAGCTTGGTTGTTTTTGCGAACAAATCGGACAAACTCAAGAAAGATTTGTCTACGCAGATGAATACGATGTTCTTGGACAGCACGGTTTCTTGCAACGTCCATACTCGTCTGAACCACGATTCCCTGAAAAAATCTATCATCGAGTCGTGCGATCTTATCCAAATATGTTCGTCTTCTGTGGGAGATCTCTTTTGTTCTGTGCAGCTGTCTACGAGGTCATACAACGTCTTAAGGTCGCTTGATATGTTGTAGTCGACCGTGGATAACACCAACGTCATGCCAGCTCCAGAATAATAGTCTCCCATGAACGGAATCTCCAAGTTAACTTCCGATTCCCTGCATTTATCTTGTGGCATACAAAGTACATCAAACCAGCAATACTCCATCTCGAACTGGTTCATGGCATCAACCACTTTGGATATTTTATTTGGATCTGACAGCGGAACTTCCCAATCTACACCGCCAATAATTCCAAGTTCCGTGGCAAAATATATCTTTTGGTCACCCCATACATGAGAAACAGCAACATAACCTTTTTCATCTATATCGGTAGACACATCAACGTACATCACAGTTGACATAGAAGGAACATGGAACAGACGTTTGGGTGGAGTCAGAGACATGTTGATAAGAAATTTGGGCTGTGATATTGGGATATGTAAGGTTTATCACATTTTTAAAAAAATCACAGGAATAGATCCCTATGTTTTCCTATGGTTTGGAATGTTCTTAGTCGAGATATCGACCCCACTAAAACATGGCATATAACAGCTTTTGTTTGCTGTTAACATCATGTCTTGTTCTGGCATCGGAGCCGTAACGTTCGACAATTCCTTTGGATATATATCGTCGCCCCACGCGGATCTTTGGTATGTTCCTTTGTGTGTTGTCTGAAAAGCTTGCACATTAGCCCATTGTGAAACGTTCTGCAAATACGGTCATGACTCTATAAATCCCTTGCTAGTATGACCTTGATCACGCCCAAAAGACTGTTCGATGTCGATGGCATGAAGACTGTTTTGTACGAGGATGTCGCCGATGACGTAAAAGAAAGAGGATACATGTGTATATCCCATGTATGGGGTGATCGCCAAATGTATACCACGAATATACTTGGTATTCTCGGTGGTGTGACTTGGCCGATTCCCCTATCAGATCGTGACAAGTTTGGTAGGATGACAGATACCGTGAAGTATCTCGGGGGGAAATATATGTGGCTTGATATAGTATGTATGAACCAAGATAGACAATACGAAATAGACCAAGAAGTTCCGTTCATGGGAGATTACTATGCCGGTGCCAGTACAACATTGGTGTTATCCGATGCAAGATACGAAGTGTCACAGGATTTCGAGGAATGGCTCGACATGATGGATGATGTTGCAGAAAGAGGGGCTTTTACAGAGGAAGAATCCAACTGGATATACTCTCACGATGACGTCGATCTATTAGATATATCCCAGGAAGTATGGTTCACGAGACTGTGGACAATCCAAGAAGCTGCGTTGTCGAAAGAGATTATCCTTGTTGACAACAGGGGACTTCGCATCCCTCTGTATGACATGCTCGTAAAGGTGTTGTATATGACAAACACCAACCGGTTCCACATATATCATGTTTTTAAGAAATCTTGGAAACGTCTCTTGGCTTTATGTGACATTATGCAGATCTACGCGGAAGGAAGTTTCAGCATTGTCAACGCATGGAACGAGAGAGAATGTTACAGACCAGAAGACAGGTTTTATGGTATGTTGGGTCTTTTGGGTTACAAAGACTTCCCTGTAAATTACGATATAGAATTAGAGGATCTCAACGAAAAAATAGTTCGTCATGCCTCGTCCAAAGGAGATATAACGTGGTTGTCTATCGGCGGGAATACCAATAAAGGTTTTATACAGCCGATACACAAGACATACGGATGTATTGGCAACAATTGGACGGAAGACGAACCCGGGATATGTGGAATTATGTTCAAGGACGATGTTTGTCGATGAATGTATCTGCGTTTGGTGCTGTGATCCATTGCAAAAGATTTGCAGACTATAGCAACAACAGAGAGGACTTTGTTGCATGGACAGTTCGCACATTTCGGGATTGGGGCTGCAGCGAAGATCACATAATTCGTGTCGTTATGGGATTTGTCGACGGATCAGACAGTATCTACGGACCCGCGAAGTTATACATCGATGGTCTCGTTGGTGATGCAGATTACAATGGGCTGTCATCCGAATTGGTGAGATTATTTGGGGATGAAGCACAGAAGCGGCTGGTCGAAATAACTGGAAATATCGCGAAAACAGATGGTAGACACAGCGAACAAACTATTATCGTCACGAGCGAGAATATCCCATTAATTATTTACGGAAACGCTGACATTGGCGATGAAATCAAGCTGATGAGAGTACATGACGAGCTGGGAAGATCTCTCGGGATTGTATGTAAATCAGGCAAACGCGAAGGTATCTTCCTTTACGAAAGAGTAGATGTCAGCAAATATATCTACGAGCCTTACGAGTTTATTTTGTAAGAAACATCGCGAGGGCCTTATACACATGATGATAAGGTACTATTTTTAAAAATTATCCAACGAATGGAACCAAACAGGATTATCCATTACGAAGTGTAACCCAACTTTTCGCATCCTTGGGATATAATTTTCGCGTGGATTGGATTAACAGCCAACTGTATATGTTGTATGATATTGTCGACATCCAAAAAGGACTGGATATTCCTACATGGATAGTTGTTTGTGTGATATGTGTCTGTGTATGGGGTTTAACAATGCTCTTATTAGATGACAAATATACATCGTCGCTATACAAGGTCATCTCGATGCAAATGGTTCCTAGGATGGGAAACAACGCACCTATGTTGATGAAATCCAAGCTTACTCCAATGGAATTCGAATGCGTCCCTATTATGTCCGTTGATGAATTACATGAAATGGACGATAAGACAGATGCTTCGTTGATGAAAAATATGTCATGATGTTTTTTAAAAACTTTGCCCACTTTGTGTCATACGTTTGCACACATCTAGATAACGCATTGATACTCCTTATATACATGATTTTGTCCGTCACAAATTTTTCGTCAACATGTCGTTAACCCCACCTAAACGTTTGTTTCATGTCCCTTCTATGTCAACTGTTATGTATAAGGATGTAGCAGATGATGTAAAAGAAAAAGGTTATGTTGCTATATCTCATGTATGGGGTAGCCAAAAGATGTATTCTGCCGATGAACTTGGTATCAACAGTGGTGTAGATTGGAAAGTACCACTATCCAACACCAATAAGATAAGCAGATTAGTTGATGCCATGAGCTATTACGAGAAAGAATACTGTTGGTGGGATGTAGTTTGTATGCCACAAGACAAGCAGAACGAGATTAATCTTGAGATTCCACATATGGGCGATTATTACAATGGTGCAGAAATAACATTTGTGTTGTCTGACAAAAGCTACGTAATTCCAGATGAGTACGGGATGTGGTGTGATGTTGTAGATGTAGTGCGAGCCAAAAGAGACCTCTCAAACGAACAGCTTGTGTGGATAACCAACAGTTCTGACTTTTTGGATTTTTCAGACGATCCGTGGTTCAAACGAGTATGGACACTACAAGAGGCCGTGCTTTCCCAAAAACTTATTCTTACAGGTGCCAACGGATCATGTTTGGATTTATCCGATTTATTGGACAGAGCATCCTATTTTGGGGCATTTCATCTCTCTTATTTGCTTATGCAGTTTAGAAAATCCATGTTCATCGTCGAAATAGCTGGTACCATACGTAAATATAGGAACAAAGAGCTGAATCTATCGGATGTATTGGGCGTAAATTCGCGAAGGGAATGTCACAAAACTCTCGACAAATTTTATGCAACACTTGGAATATTGGGATATAAGGATTTTGTCGTCGACTATGATATAAGTATGGACGATCTCAACAAGTCTATAGCCCGATATGCATGTTCCAGCGGAGATATAGGTTGGATGGCTGTTGGTGGAGATGTTGGGATGGGATTTATCCAACCAATGTATGAAATATCATCTGTAAAGATAGGAAACAACTGGAAGCAAAATACACCAAGTGTTGTATTTAACAACATGATATACGTACAGGCAAGAACATTCGGAACAATCGTCCGTTGTGAAAGATATACAGAGGCCAAAGTTGGTTACGAAGTTGTACCATGGGCAGCTCGCACGTTTGTGGATTGGGGATTTAGCCTCTACCAAATACTTGAGGTCGTGATGCAATATGACGAAATATCAGAGGAATTTGCCAATGTTGGGACATGTTGCATAGACACCGTTTCTAAAAGTACAGACTTGGTAGATGTTCTCCGCAGAATAGTATCTCTCGGATTAGATGTGAGGAAATATGCAGATAAAGTTACAGGAATGTTTATTCCTTTATGTATAATGTACCAAACCGCAACTGTTGTCAAGATCGAGTCAGGAAATAACAGTTATCCATTGGTAGTATGTGGAAATGCTGATAAAGGAGATATTGTTGTGGCGACAAAGATATACGACGATGATTGTCTAAATAGATGCCTTGGAATTGTTGTATCCAAGCAATCCAAACGCAAGGGTGTGTGCATTCTCCCAAGGAATGCTATTGGAAATGGTTTCGTTGACATTCACACATTTGTAGCCTGATGAGCTGTGATCGAGATAGTTTTTAAAAGACATTCACGAAACACACGATACATCTACCACAACACAGACATGTTTCAACCACGTAAATAACGAGTACTAATTGCTGATACCATTCATGGTATATCCAATAGCCTTTCCTATCCATATCTATCACGAACAACCGATACACACTACCACCATTTAGATCTAGATGTTCGTGCAAATAACGACACATATGTATTTTTTTAAAAACTGACACCATTTCCGTTTAACTTTTGGGCGCCACTCCGTGAGCACGATGTCTTTCCAATCTGTTAAGAGAGCATTGCAGTATGCAAAAAAATACAACTGCACCGTCGACATGCTATACTTGGATGATCGTACAACAGTGGTGAGATTAATGGATGACATGGATGGGTACGATGGAAAAGTATCATCGTGCATCGACATTGTCACCAAACTATGTAGCAAACGCAAACCAACAAAAGTGGCAAAGATGTTAAACGAACAGTATGGGATGAATATGCCACATGTGCACAGATGTATCTCCATCTATCTTGGTGGACTTGGAACAATGGATGACGAATATATTAGAATGTATCCCGAATCCAACCTGTCAAGTCTCGGCAGCACACTAATGGAATACAACACTGCCGTGAAAAACACAGTAGCACTTGCAACATTGGTAACGAAAGCAAAGTTGCCAGAATATAACCTTGATTCCTTCTCTGTGGTATACCAATGTGGCATCGCACATGAGCTGAACCTTGATGGAATGTTCGACAACATGCAAGAACGGGTAGAGATTGCACTCCAATACGATCTGTCACAGTCCACATTTGTGTTATACAATGGCGATGTTGAGAGGATTCGACGAAAAATTTCCACATCCATTGGCAAAGATATTCCTAAAAGATACGTCGAGTTTATTCCGAAAACAATGGACAAAAGCGGAGTAATTATGGCACAATGGAATGGGAAAGATTTCAAGGTATATCGCGATAAGTTCATCTTCGACTGCGATGGATCCGATTTGGACAACGTTACAACATATGCCAACGAGGTCATGTCTGCGTTTAACATCAACGAACAACAGATAATCTTTTCGTACCAATCCAACACCAAAGCATCGTTGGTTATGGAGATCAACAACTGGAATGCGGTGGTGCTTGAGGACTTGATCATCAACGATGACGCATTTGCAAGGGTGATGACTGTCACCAATGGTGTACTTGACGAAGATATCACCGAAGAAATACTCCACAAAAGTCGTTCTCTTGTAGCATATGTTGCATATCCTCACACAAGATGCGTTTTCCGATACAACAAAGGAGTCCTGAGAGTGTCGATTGCATCGTTGTCCATAGATGATACTGCGATTGTTGTTTCCATGGCAATAGTATCGACACTGTTGAGAAAGTACCGAAAGAATTTCGTTGAAGCATACGAAAAATACTCTTTAAATGCTCGCAAAAGTACCAGACCCGTTGTCACCAAATCCGGTTCCAAGATAGATGATTTGCGAGGACGTTTCCCTGAACTATTCGCCAATAACTACACAAGAGAATGCCACAACTTGCCAATTATGTTGGATACAGAAGAGGAAGCAGAAGAGTACCGCAAAATGGGTCGCTTGGTGATCAAGTATCCACTCGATGGCAAATATTCCAGGTGGTATACATCCCCAACAGACGACTTGTATGTTGGTCTCAAGCTTAATCGTCTCTCCAATAAACACAAGTTCAAGTACATTGTCAACTGTTATTCATCCAACCATTACGAGAATCCCAATCGTGAAACATACATCTATTACCGAGGTAACAGTGGTACCAAAAAGGGATCAGCGACGGACCTGATAACATTGCGAATATTATCACCAGGAAGACGAGGTCCACTCCCTATTGCCATGGCCGTTGAACATAGTTTGGAAGGATATATGCGGCTTGGAACTGGTGGAACATTCGCCAATTGCATTGCACATGCATTGGGAGTTGATACGAAAAAGTTTCCCAAGTTGGTACGCAAGGGAGTAAAACACGGACTGCTGAACGTTGTGCGCCAAGAGATGTGGAACAAGAGCGATGAAGAAATACTCAACGGCATTAGTAGGGACCTGGATGGAACAAAGTACTACAGATTATTCGAAGAAGTGTACGAATGCAACATTCTACTTGTGGAAATCGGTCATCGTGGCAAGTATACCATCTCTGTTCCACCATGCAGAGGGAAGTATTTGTGGGAACCTCGCAAAGGAAAGTATGTTGTTGTGATGAAGAACGGAAAAAAGCTATACGAAGACCACTTGATATCGTACGAGTTAGTTGTCAAACGAGATAAAGCAACGTTCAGCAAGGATGACCCATTGGTATCAGCGGTTGTTTCTTTCAAGCTTGCACATACAATGCGAAGCGATGTCAACGAAGATGTACGTGCACAATATATCACGGAACATGGTAAATGCAACATTGTCATGACAGGGGATGGGATGAAGAAATGCAACTCACGACCATTGTATAAGCCAGTCATCGACACAGAAATGGTAAGAGAAAGAAGTGTCGTATACAAGCATATGGGTAATGTTCCACTATCATCAACAGCCAAACATCTATACTTCCCAAATAACACATCTTTTGTGGATTGGTATACGAAATAAGTATTTACAGTGTTGTCTGTTTCTCTGAGAAATAAAGTACTTTTTAAAAAATTATATCCAGTTGATACCATCAACCAACTCATCACACTTTCCAAATACTCCACTGCCGACAAACTCCTCTCGCGTCGGGAATGGTGCCTTGATGATGGTGTACGATGCCATTATCTCATCTTCCAATCCCCAAGCAACTGCACCAAGAAGGAGAATGGGTATCTTTTTCTTCGACTTTTTCGCAATATATCGTACTAAGTTACGTACAAATTCTTCCCAAAGTACATCATGGTTGAGCACATATTCATCGTGTTGGGACATTCCCGGTGGTGGTATTCCAATGGAGAAAGACATGTTGAGCATGAAAATACCTTCATCAACCCATCGCGTTACCGTCTTGTTTATATCGTTCTTCGTGTCGGAATAACGGTATTGTCGAGATAATTCCTTGGAGATATTCCACAATGTCTTTGTTGCTTTCCCACTCTTTGTAACAAATGGTATACCACACGCGTTACCATCTGCATACGGACTTTGCCCAACGATGACAACGCGAATATCTCTTGGATGTATCTCGTACAACATGCGAAATATATCTTGGTTGTCTGGCGCAAATCTGTACGGAGATGTGTACAACGTCGACAAAATATCGTCTATTAATGCCCAATTTGAGTAAAAGAATTTTTCCCAACCACGCGGAAATTCGCATAGCTGCTCTATCTGTAAATAACTCATGGACGAATACTCAAGGCAATGTATACGTTGGTTAATCGAGAACGACCAACAGTTGTTAAAACAGCATCTCAATACCATCTGTGGATCCAACGATGTACAAATGGATGTCGGTGAAATAGAGAGGATGATATTGGACAAAGACAAGATCCAAAAAGAAGAGAATGGTATCAAGTGCAAGAATTGTGGAAAGAATACTGTTACCTTCCTCGAAATACAATCGCGAAGTGCAGATGAAGGTGCGAGTGTGTTTTACTCATGTACCAACTGTCTTACACATTGGAAACAGCGTTGAATTGACGTTTTATCTGAGGATATTTCGATGATCCCCCAATAGTTCATCCACAATGCCAAACCAACCCACTGACGAAGAAATCCTCCTCTATTTCGGAAAGAACAACCGAATGGACGTGCACAAAAAAATACCCACACCAACTAATGTCCCAGGTGGTGGATATTGGCTAAATAACGTCGAGGTCAACGCAGAGCAACTCATCGATGCCTACCGAAAGTATGCAGCAAAGGAGAGAATCGTGATGGGCACCAAGTAATGGAACATTACCACTTTTTTAAAAAACACAACACTCGGTGTATTGTGAATAGTTACAGAGAAATTATTTCCGGGTACCCTCATATACTGGCGATATGTCATCTGATCACGAGACGCTTTATGGCTCAGAGACCGAATACTCCAGCGGCGAGTATGATACAACATTCGAGACGAGATGGTACCAATCCCAACCATCAACAGACAGATTGCCATTGGTTGTCGTAACACCAAAACGTAAAGTTGCAAAACTTGTTCGTCCCCAAGCAGAACCAAGCATCGTGGAGTTTTTTCGCGACTTTGTTTCGTTGGTTGATAGGAAGAAATGCAAGAAACTTATGCCGATGATCAACCATTATTCCAACAAGATGTCCAAGACAGAACCATTGCCATATTCTTGTGGAACCACGGTATGCACACGTTTGGAGTTGGAATCAGAGATGTGCCGCATTTCACCTGAGTTGTACGGAGAGTTTATTTCCAAACTATCAGCTTCCAAGATGCGTTGGTTGGTGAAGAACCACTCCACACGCAATCGTACTTTCTCAGAGGCAAACGTTACTGCGTTGATGTACGAGAATTATGTTGGCAGATATGTTGTTGTCATGGAAGGTCGATCTGCAAGTGTGTGGATGTTCGATGAGGGATGGATGGAGATTTCTCAAGCAGAGATATGGCAAGAGATGAGTACTTCTTTCATCGACTTTCTTAGTTCGTTCACATCAACCGGAGATGAAGAATGGAAAGGGTTGTGTGATGACGTTGTCCGCTATATGGCATCTGTTGCTTCTCGTGAACGTATCCAACGCGATCTCATGCAACGTCTTTCTAGTACAACGTTCCAGTCGAGGCTCAACTCCAAACCTCATCTCATTGGTATGAAGAATGGAGTATATGATCTGGAAAAGGGGGGGTTACGTGATGCATTGCCCATGGATTACGTGTCGATGTCAACTGGCATAAACTACTTGGAGGAAGACGATGTGGTATTGCTGAAAGAGCTGAAAGGAATCCTTCGCACTGTGTTTCCCGACAAAAGAGTACGCAAATTCTTTGTTCGATCATGTGCATCTCTATTGGAAGGACGCAACAAGGAGAAATATGTGTTTGTCTGGTGGGGCGAAGGTAACAATGCCAAATCCATGATGGAGAAACTATTGGCAACTGCTTTGGGTGACTATGCCACCGTTGCTGCCACATCTTTGGTAACTGCTAAAAGAGGAAATGCCGACAATGCAAGCCCACAACTGTCTGTATTGGAAGGCAAACTATCTGTTTTCCTTCAGGAACCCAACCCAGATGAGACTATCAAGATTGGTATGATAAAGGAACTAAGCGGTAACGATGCCATAACTGCACGTGCACTTTTCAAGAACAATCGCACATTTATTCCAAAATTCAAGCTCATCATCGTGTGTAACACTGCCATCGAGATACCCAACATCGATGTCGCCTTTACTAACCGTCTAATTGTCATCCCGTTTGAAAGCACCTTTCGTACCAAAAAGGACTATCGCCGACGTGAAAGGAAAGGAACCTTGACAGATTACGACCATTTAATGGACTCATCTGTGGCAAGAGAGATTGGTAAATATGCAGAGACATTCTTTCGTATGATTGTCGAAGAATACGAGAAAATGGGAGATGAGCCATTGCATGTACCAAGGAGAATACGCAAAGCTACCGACGATTACATCAAGGAGAATAACTTCTCGTTGAGATACATTGCGGAGTGTTGTACAGATGATGAGAAAGGAGAGGTCAACATCAAGTCTCTTCACAGCGAGATGAAAGCGTGGATGAACCAACATCATGGTGGAAAGAAAGTACCCAACATCGACATTTTCCGCAAAGAGGTTGCCAATCTTGGATACAACATCAACTCCAAAGGCATTGTTCATGGATTAGCCGTTGATTTCGACTAAGTTTTTAAAAACTATGTACAATATATCACAAGCGTCACCAATCGGAGTATGGAGAACAAGCTATTTCTTGCCCATGATCTTCAACCCAACCTTCTTTTTGGGTGGGGTCAGATCACCCAATCCAATCTCCAAGTTCACCATTCTTTTCTCCATGGACTTGATTTCGTTCTCCATTCGCTCGATGATGTTGGCTTGAAGCATGGTTGTCTTCTTCAACCTCCTGACATCTCGATCACGCTTTATGTTGATAGCATCCTCTTCTTCCTTTGTTTGTTGTCTCAACTCCCTGGTATATTCATCTCGGCATATCTTACACACATCCCTGATAGTTTTGTAGAAATCCACAACTGGTTTGCGTTTGTCACAACCTCCACACACCCTGTACTCCATAACGTAGACCATTTTGTAACTCTATTAATTAGTCACGAAAAACAGAGAACAAATCAGTCAACCAACAATGGGCGACAAACCAGGAACCAAAACATGCACATCATGCGGTAAGGTCAAAGGTGTTGGCCAATTTACCAAGGGATGGAATACGTGTAGACATTGCCATAAAACAAAAGATGTTACAACCGAGGTTAGTTCTGATGATGATGGTTTGGAACAGAGATGTAAAGCATTGGAGAAGCGTGTGAAAAAGTTGGAGAAAATCGTTGCAAAACTATCCGATATGCTTGAGGAACAACGTGTTGACACTTTTGGTATCGAGAAGATGATACAGGGAGTTGCACTTGGTATGAAGATAAAAGATGTTGGTAGTGCGAATGTTGTAGAATTGGATGAATAAACCAGTTTTTAAAAAGTTACCAACGACAACAATTCGCTACGAAGACTGCTCATATGTTGCAAGAGTGCGACACGTTCTTGTGGGTTACTAAGAGAGAATCCATCGGCTGGGAACTTGAACATGGTTACTTCGTGCTGAATCCTCAAACCATCCAAGAGATTGTCGATGTATGTCTGACTGGGTGATATGGCACAGAAGTATACTCTATCGGCGATAATCTTGATACCCAACATCTTTTGTGGATAGATTGTCTCGAACAGATTGTAGTTGTGTTGGGTTGCTGCAATCATGGCACATGCTATTTGCAAATCGCCTTTGAGATATGTACTGGTACCACGTTTCTCTTCTTGGATAACACATGCCAATTCACGTCCACGACGACCTTCCTTATCGGCAATTGCTGCAAAACTCGCTCTCCCGACTTGCAAACGTAAGTTATATGGCAACAGAACCAAATTCATGCCATCGTCAAGTCCGGCACAATCACAGAGATGGACTGCAAGATCACGGACATATTCTTCGCATTTCGATGCCGTAGAATCGGGATGGTTGTTAATTAGCACAAACCTAAGCTTGGTTAGGAACTTTCTTTGGACAACGTTCAAGCCATCATTGGGATTGGCTTCATATGCAAAGATGGAACCATCGTTAAAACCTGGAAGTTCAAGGGATTGCAATCCGTCATATATGGGGACATTTATGTGAGTTGCGTTGAAAATCATGTCGGGTGTGTTCACATCTTGGATTTGGATGTTAAGTGCTACTCTTTCTTTCTCTCGGAAGAGAGATGTACTGTTGCGAAATTCGTCGGTAGATTCCATGTTTATTACCAACTTTCCCACAACAACTCCCCCAATGTGCTCAATCCGATTAGAAGCCAATTTTTAAAAACTTACTCCACTTTTACCTTCATCAGCATATTGGCACACTTACACAGATCTGCAAAGACTTTCAACGAATATGGTGCTTCCATCTCAACAACGTCTTCGGAACCACATACACCACATTCGTCTTCCACTGCTGGGAAAAGTCCACATGTATCGCATGCTGATATTTTGCACATATCGCTCTGTCGTATGGTATCGTTGATGGCATTTGCTGCACCATGAGATATCATCGCATCCATCTCCATTTCTCCAAACTTTAGTCCACCACCCTTCTTCTTTCCAGCAACTGGTTGACGAGAGAACAGCTCGTTTGGACCAATCCATCGCACATACACCTTGTCTTTGGATTGGTGTTTAAGTGGCATATAGTAGATGGTACCCAGATGATGATCACCCATGTATTCTCCACTCATACCGGAATATAATTCACGAGAGTTGTTTCGTTCCATCTCCAATATAGCATCTATGTCCAAGTCTTCGTTGAAAGATGTACCATCGAAGAAAGATCCATCTATGGTACATTGGGTTCCAACAACTCCTTCCAACAACTGTCCCATTGTCATACGTGAAGGTATACCATGTGGGTTGAAGATAATGTCAGGACGGATACCATCACCAGTAAATGGCATATCGTTGGTGTCCATTATTCTTCCAATAATACCTTTCTGTGCATGTCGACTCGCAATCTTGTCACCAACAGATAATGCACGATACTCGTCATCCTTGACAAACAGTCTTCCATCATGCGCGGATGGCATATCGGGTGGTGTTGTTCGTGTTATTGTCACACCGTTGAACGTTGTCTGTTGTGTTGGTAATTTCATGGCAGTAACCTTCTTTGCTTCATCTCCTTCCACAAGTAGCATTTCATCCCCATCATAGAACACATCTCCATCTGTGGACTTGTTGTGCACGTTACGTACCATAGAAAGAAATAGTCCATTGTCAACCGATGACTTGTTAACAATAATGGCATCTTCCATGTTGTATCCAGTGTATGCCAGCACACATACCACCAAGTTAATGCCATTTGGATTATCGTTCAAGCCCAACATATCAGCAGTAATGGTATCAACCAATGGTCTTTGTCCATACACCAGATATTTCCCTTCGTTGTACAATGGTGGGTTAGCAACCAATTGCATTGCCTGTTTTATCATGGATGAAGCAAAGATATTTCTCGCAGATTGGTTATGGTTAGCAAATGGTATCAACGAAGCAGGTATTCCAAAAAGGGTGCAAGGATGGATCTCCATGTACTTGAACTTGGAGAAATCTCCATCGTATCCCAAGCCTGCAATCTTATCTTCAACGACATTGGTTTCAGATGGATCCAAATACTCTACCAATCCGTTTGACACCAACTCTTTCCACGATTTACATTTGCGAACTCTTCTCCAATCCACGGGTGATGTGTCGGAAACTACCAACAATGGTCTCATAGGTCTCCCACTCCATGTACGCACTTCGACAATAAGCTTGGATGGATTAGAAACGGAAATATATTTGTATCTCTTTTTCATGCCATTGCGAAACTTTTCGTACACTTCATCATCGCCAACATTGGAAAGGAAATATCCAATAACAACTCCGTCAAACACAACCCATGTGCGAACATACTTGGTTTCATCATACAACGCTCTCAACATTTCATCCACCTTTGTGGCATCAACACCAGTTGGTTCATCGTCAGAGCTAGTATCCAGATTTCTATGCAAAGATGCTCGTCGTTGGATGATGGGACTTTGCAAACTTGACATTTGTGTTGCTGGTGTGTGTACATGGACTTTTTCACGTTGACGTTGGATCCATCGCAGTACACGTTGCAGTATTTTTGGAGTATCAAGTTTGGGACTTATCACACATGTTAGTGCTAGACTTTTTACCAATCCTGTTGTCTTTCCTTCTGGTGTTTCGCTGAGACAAATAAAACCATTCTGTGATGGATGTAGCTGTCTCATACCAACTCCAGCAGAATTCTCATCACATGGAATAGCAATCTTACGCACACTTGAAAGAACATCAAACGTAGATCTCTTGCTTACCTGTACAACCATCTTTGCATATGTTCTCTTCCCAACCGTGATATTACCAGTACGCATCATGGACAACAACTTTGCATCCAATGCTTTTGCGTAGTTGGTTGCTTTTCGTGAAATAACATCTGCAACAATGGGAGAGATGATATCACCCGATGTCTTCAACCATTTATTTGCGTAATTATCTCTGCTACTTGGTTCTTTTCCAAAGTACACCAACACACATTCGTTGAACATGTACAGTAATGTGGTGATGATAATGTCATCGATGAGTTCCATGTCATCGAGAGGAAGGTTAAAAATATTCTCTCTCAACGTATCCCTATTTGGTGGAACTTCCATGTCAGATGGCCGCAACGATGCAAGTAACATAGAAAGAGTTGCACCAGTTGCTCCCATTCCTTCCAACGTATCAACGACATCGATGCGAGAACCAAATATGTCAACCAATGTAGCCAATGGGATCTTGGTGGTAATTTTTGGAAGTACATCCTCATCATCATCATCATCATCACCATACTCTTCCAATTGTCGAGAAATAGCAGAAACATCGAGATAAATCTCCCTCGCCTTCAACACCAATCGTGTGGGAATTTTTGCGCCAGAAAACCGCGTTGTTGCGACAACAGCTAACCCCTTTTCGTCGGTAACAGAAGAAACATAGATAGCATTGCGAGCTTTTACCTCTTGGATAAGTGGTACTCTTTCCACTCCGTTGATGATAAAAGTTCCACTAGATGTCATCCATGGAAGGGTGAACGATTGGTTGGCAACAGTGGCATTGGCGTTGTAGCTTGATTTGTTGGCAATCATCTCGTTGACGTCAACATCATCTGGTGGTAACAGTGTTGTGGTTGCATTCATGGAATCCAAAAATATTCTGTCCACATTGGCAAGATACGAGTGTTCATCGAAGAACAGCTCAAGAAGGCGTTTACGTTGAGAGATAGACATGGCAACTTGTTGGTGGTGCGACTCCTATTTATACGCAGTTACTCAAAAAATGAGCGATTCATCGTGAACAAATGCGCGCGAAAAACATACACCGCACAATGGCTAAAAACAAACAGCGCAAGGTTGAGAGCGATAGCGAGGGTTCCATTGTCGACATTGGTACCAAAATGGGCAAGATGAAGGTCAACGGTGCCACAAAACTGCCAACCATTCGTGATATTCAAGTGGTTAATTCCAACGACTTCGATCCCAAGAAACTTAAGTTGGATGACGAAGAAGAGAGTGGTGGTATTTCTCGCGTCAACCTCCTCTACAAGTACAAAAGTGGGGAACGTCCACTTTGCTTCACGTGCCCCAACGATAACGAGGCATTCTTCCGTTGCAATGGTGTTGAGGAAGAGACGTATGCAAAGAAGGGTGGCCAACGCACTGGTACTGGAAAGAATATCATGAAGTTGTATCTCGAAGCTGACAATCCTGAACATGAGAAGTTCTACGAGTGTCTTCTCTCTATTTCTTCCGCGGTGAAGAAGAAGATCGAGAAAGAGAAGGGAGGAAAGGTTGATGTTAAAATTCGTGGTCTCTACGATGTCGTCGATGATGAAAAGCATGTTACTGGCCATGCACTTGCTGCAAAACTCATCGAGGGTGGTGATGGAGTTGTGTACACTGCAGCATACAACTCCGAGGAACAAGTGGATGTCAAGTCCGTTGGTCGTTGTGATGTCCGTCCTGGACTTATCTTTTCGTACACCATTCCCGAAGATGGAAGTTATCGCATTAACGTTTCTCTTGCTCAAGTGTACTATGTTCCCAGGTCGTTGTTCCCTTTGAGAGATCTGGACTAGATGATGATGTCCTTTTTAAAAATTATGGTTTTTAAAACGTACCATACCCCGTAACTGAAGAACACACATAACCAGCGTTGTCGTCGCGATATTTATCTTTAAACATGACATTAGCATCGCCAAAAAGGCTGTTTAACATACGTTCCATGAAAGTGGAAATGTATGAGGATGTTAGATACGTTGCCGTCTCGCACGTATGGGGAGAACAAACTCTGTACACTGCCACAGAACTTGGTATCAACGGCGGTGTAGATTGGAAAATACCGCTATCAGATCGCAATAAGATACGCAGGTTAGTGGACGCCATGAACCATTTCGGGTACGAATACTGTTGGTTTGACATTCTATGTATGCCACAAGGAGAAGACAGACAATGGGAAGTTAACAAAGAAATTCCTTTCATGGGAGACTATTACAATGGAGCGGAGATGACGTTTGTGTTGTTGACCACCAATTACATCGCTTCCGAAAGTCTTACGATTTGGTCTAATTTCATGGTAGAT